>MU767367.1:88713-99899 GCA_026770625.1 Nicotiana glauca | reverse complement strand
CGATTATTTGGATCCCTTAGGGATTATTATCACTGTTTCCATGATGCTTAGCATGTTTTCATGATATCAGTCCTGAGTTAAACACTGTCTCGAAATGATTAGTAAATTTCTAAAGTTTTAAACACTTAATCTATAATTCCTAATAATTGGAACTGAAAATGATAAACTTGACTGTGCCTGTGTAGCTTACATGCATATATCTGGACTGAGTGTGGATTGGTCTGCCCGCCGCAGCGAATGCTACGATGATATTGCACTTGGCCTGTAGGAGCCCCTCCCAAGTCTGAACCCCCACAGTGAGCGCGGGTACCCAAATGGATCGGGCTGCGTGCCGCAGCGGTAATGTGTATTGCATGTATTCATGCATCGATACCTATCTATTTTACCTGTCATTGCTTGCTGTTGTTACACCGTTAAATGTGTTGAACTATTTTTTATAGCTTTGCATTGTAATATCTTGGGATTTCTCACTTTCAGCCATTATATATCTCTATTACCACTGAGTTGGAAGTACTCACTTTACTCTCTGCACCATGTGTGCAGATTCAGGTGTTTCGGGAGCTTAGTCGAGCTGTTTGCTGCTTCCCAGAGTGTCCAGGAGTTGTTGAGGTAGCCTGATGTCCGCATGACCCGACTCCTCACCTTATCCCTTTTATCTTTTCGCATTTTAGAACTCTGTATTACATGATAATTTGCTACTTTGTTATCCTAGAGGCTCTAGACTCGTGACCCCAGGTCTTTGGGAGATGTCAGTTATGTCAATTTTTCATGTTGTTTCTATTTAAATTATTCGGTTAATAGACTTGATAAACTGCTAATTTCATGTTGTTACTCGGTAATGGGATGATGTGATTGGGTTGTGAGTATTGATTTTTCGGGCTTGCCTAGCAATTGTGTGAGGCGCCATCACGATCGGGATTGGGGTCGTGACAAGTGGTTGGAGATGGATGCCAGTGAATATGATTCCAATTCATTCAGATTTACTGGAGTTGATATTCCAAAATCATTCTTTACCGAGCTTATGGATCCTAACTCTGATTTTGCGGATGAAGTAAGTTATTAAGTTTGTTTTTTGAATTGGTTTTCAACTGTATTCCCAAAAACTTCAGTTTATTTTTTAAAATAATGTTTTTGTACTGTAATTTGGAAAACTTCAGCTTTATATATAGTAAACTGCTGAAGTTTTTTAGCTTATCTGCTAAAACTTTAGCCTAACTGTGCTGAAGTTTTTGACATGCATTCTCTAGTTTTTTTCTAAACTTTTAAATCAAACATGCTGAAGTTTTTTTTTATTTTCTAACACTTCAAACTGAATATGTTTATGTTTTTTTCATGTTGTTTGTAGTTTTTTCACATGTTATCATTTCTTATTGATCATTTGAAGCATATGGATGTGGGCATATATTACCTGCGCAAAAAATATTGCTATTACCTTCCAGCTTATCCAAAATCAAGATGTGCAGTAACATATTTAATTTTTGATCAGTATATGACTAAGCTAGCTGATATTCATCCTTCAGAAGAACAGATGGAGAAAATTAGAAAAAGGAAGGAAAAGAGAATGGAAGATCAAAAAAAGAGCAAATCAAAGAGAAAGAGGATATCCAAACAATAGGCTGAATAAAAGGAAGAAGAAGAAGAAGAAGAAGAAGAAGAAGAAGAAGAAGAAGAAGAAGAAGAAGAAGAAGAAGAAGAAGAAGCGGTTATTCAGCCACTTACGGACTTTAGTTGGTTTAAGGAAGAATCAACGAATGAAAAGGTGGCAAACTACGTAAAAGGCCTCGAACTTTCCTATGGTATCTCATGGGCATATGCCAGAAAAGTATTTTTTCCATTTCGGCTTAAGCCAAGGACGGGCCAGAGATCTAC
The DNA here is from genome assembly GCA_026770625.1 of Nicotiana glauca. Taxonomy (NCBI): domain Eukaryota; kingdom Viridiplantae; phylum Streptophyta; class Magnoliopsida; order Solanales; family Solanaceae; genus Nicotiana; species Nicotiana glauca. Next base: position 98,030 of record MU767367.1, on the reverse strand, counting down.
ACACTAATTTTTTGGAATTCTGGACTTTCTAGATAAAACTATATATGTGCATGATTCCATGGGCAGTGTAACATATGATCATGTGGTTGAACATGTCAGACATTATGCACGGTTGTTCCCACACTGTCTCAAATTCTTGGACTTTGGGACACACAATAAATTTTATGGGAAAATGCCTTTGGAAAAATTTCTAATTAAGTGGATGCATACACCGGTGCAGGGTAACAAATACGTGTTTCGTATATGTTTTACCATGCATCTTATGTTTATTATTTTTTGCGCTTATGTTAAACTATTCTTCGATTTCTTTTTCATGTTATTTTTGTAGTGTTGATTGTGGTGTATTTGCTCTTAAGTTCATGAATATGCGGTTGAATAAAGAAGATGTCTTCAGATTCGATCAAAGTCAGACATTGACATTCAGGAGAGAATCAGCTTCCAATCTTTGGGCTCATGGAAAGTGAAAACAAGATAACGGCTATGAAACTCCAAAAGAACAATAAGGAGTTGATTATGGAGATTTTGAAGAGACTGTGTGTGAATTTTTTATTAGAGAATTGGTTGCACAAAATTTATATTTTGTGAATATACATTAATTATTTTTTTAGTTCACTTTTGTTCAGAAAAATATGTTTGTGTCTTTTATAATGATTTTTAAGTACATTTTTGTTGAAAAAACTTAAGCATGAAGTAAATAACTTCTGCTTTTGAAGTTGATGTTTTTGTTAAAAGTCATAACAAAAGTGTCAATTGTAGGACAAAACTTCAGCTTATCAAGTGCTGAAGTTTTTAGAAATACACTAAAACACTTCAGCAGTTTGTGCTGAATATTTTTTGAAAAAGTTTTACGACAAAACTATTGAATCAAGAAAAACTTCAGCAGTTTGTGCTGAATTTTTTTTTGAAAAAGCTTTACGATAAATCTATTGAATCAAGGACAAAAAATTCAGCTTATCAAGTGCTGAAGTTTTTAGAAATACACTAAAAAACATCAGCAGTTTGTGCTAAAGTTTTTTTGAAAAAACTTTTCGACAAAACTATTGAATCAAGGACATAAAATTCAGCTTATCAAGTACTGAAGTTTTAAGAAATACACTAAAAAACTTCAGCAGTTTGGCTGTAGTTGTTTTGAAAAAGCTTTACGGCAAAACTATTGAATCAAGGACAAAAACTTCAGCTTATTAAGTGCTGAATTTTTAAAAATACACTAAAAAACTTCAGCAGTTTGGCCGAAGTTTTTTTAAAAAGCTTTACGACAAAACTATTGAATCAAGGACAAAAACTTTAGCTTATCAAGTGTTGAAGTTTTTAGAAATACACTAAAAACTTCAGCAGATTGGGCTGAAGTTTTTTGAAAAATCATTATGACAAAAACTTCGGCATGTTTTGGTATTTTTTTTTAACTTGATACTTATCTTTTTTGCATTTACTAGCTACTTTTTATCATTTATCATCTATATCACGTACTTCATGTTTCATTTACATTTCTCTGACCATATAGTAAATGAATTTTTTTTTTTACTATAGAAAAACTGTGGCCTTATTTTTTACTATTTTTTATTGTACTTACAAACTACTACCATTTACCACTAACTTGTTTAGCACCCACTTATCTTGTTATATTAAATTTTTCGGAACAAAAAATAGTTAACAATCTCTTCAGCATTTATAGATATTAAATTGATACTTTTATATTTATAGATATTAAATAGACTAGGTGCACTCTTTGGATACATTAACAATCTCTTCACTTGAAAATTGTATACTCATTCGTAGACTTCTATCATATTTTTTTAAATTTATATTCAAAGAAAAACAAGAAAATGTTGGCAAAGACATGTTTATTGGGTGTAGCAGGGAGTTCATGGGAAGCAAAGATAATGAAGGAAAAGTCAAATTACTTCATATGTGAAAGAGAGTGGGCAGATTAAACACTCGAGCTCCAGGACAATTTGCTATTTTTACTAGTTGATAAATCTAACTTTTAGGAAAAAGAGCAAATTTCCCGGAGCTCGAGTTTTTGATGTGGCCACTCTCTATCACATAGGAAGTATTTTGGATTTCTCCTTCATTATCTTTGCTTCCCACGAATTCCCAGCTACACACCAGTAAGCATGTCTTTGCCAATATTTTCTTATTTTTTTCTTATGAAAGAAGACGGTAGTTGCTAAAAAAATCATAGTAGTAAACTTCATCAACCTGTGGCTAACAGAAAATTCTTTGGTGGAATTAAATTTGGTGAAATGGAGCAGGACTGTCTTATAACTAATGGTGCTACAGGGAATTTGCATGAACGCCTATTGACACTTAGTGACTCCTCCTAGATGCACATATGTGGGAAATGCAAGAATATAGCAAATGTAATTCTGAGGTCCGTACAAGGTGGTAAAGTAAGGGGCATGTATTGCCACTTCTGTGATCAGTTGAGGACATAGTGAAGGTTGACGTTTATATGGTGCAACGTTATTATGCCAGGAGCTCTTCAACATGGGCATATGTCTTAAATTTGACACTGAGATTTGCTAGTGTCTAGGTCTCATAGTACTGAAGTTATTATGAAAGAAGACCGGAGTTCCTAAAAAAGTCATAGTAGTAAGGTTCTGTTGGAAGCAAATTTTAGAGTTCTATAACCAAAGGCATGCATTGGTATTCAACAAAGTATTGGCTGCAAATCTTTGGACTAATGGAACGTGGTTAAGAAACCCATGAAGAGCAAATAGGACATCACTATGGAGAATATAAAGACACTCTGTGAATTTTTTGAATAGAGAATAACTTGTAAACAAAAAACTAATTTTTTCTTTTTTTTTTCAAGGAAGTAAGTGAAAAAAAATTGGATTTTGTGAATAGACGTTATTTTGTGTGATTTATGTGATGTCTTTTAAATTTTTGTTCTATTCACATTAATTAGTTTTTAGTTTACTTGTATTGAATCAAATATGTTTTGTGTCTTTTTTCATTAATTTTAAGTATATTTTTTTATTAAAATTCAGCATGCTAAACTTCAGCAAAAAGTAAATAACTTTTGCTTTTTAAGCTTAAGTTTTGATTAAAAGTCATAACAAAAGTGTCGATTGTAGGACAAAAACTGCAGCTAACGATGTGCTAAGGTTTTAGAAATGAACTAAATAACTTCAGCATCTTGGGCAGAAGTTTTTAAAAAAGCTTTACAACAAAACTACTGAATGCACGGCAAAACACTTCAACTCTTAAGGAGCTGAAGTTTTTAGAAATGAACTAAATAACTTCAGCACCTTGGGCCGAAGTTTTTAAAAAAGATTTACGACAAAACTACTGAATCCACGACGAAAACTTCAGCTCCGAAGGTGTTGAAGTTTTTAGAAATGAACTAAATAACTTCAGCAGATTCGGCTGAAACATTTAAAAAAACTTTACGACTAAACTACTGAATCCACGACTGCTGAAGTTTTTAAAAATGAACTAAATTACTTCAGCAGATTGGGCTGAAGCTTTTAAAAAAGCTTTACGGCAAAAAATTTAGCATGTTTTGGTAGCTAGTAAAGTAGCATTTACTAGCTACTTCTTGTCTTTTATCACCTACTTCATCTTTTATTTAATTTTGTTTGACCATATAGTAAATGATCTGAAAAAGTTTCTTTTGCACTTACATTGATTATGTGAAAAATTTTCAGGTTGAAGTTATTTTTTTACTATATATAAACTGTGGGCTTATTAGGGCTGAAGTTATATTTCCTTTTGCATTTATCACATACTTGTTTTACCACCTACTTATCGTGTTCCATTCAATTTCTCTGAACATAAAAAGATAAAATATCTCAAAAGTTACTTTTATATTTATAGATATTAAATTTATTAGGTGAACTCTTTATCTATATTAACAATCTCTTCACTTGAAAATTTTATAGTCATTCATAGACCTCCATCGTATTTCTTCAAATTTATATTTATCCTTAGTCTTTTCACTTTTGTTAATGTCTGGTGCAAGCGAAAGTAGGAAGCTTAATATAGATGAAATTATGCAGAAGTGGGAGACTTTAAAGTGTGAGTGGTACAATAACAAACCGATGTATAATCTTATCTTATGCTCTTGTGGGATCAAATAAAGGCTGATTGGAAAAGAATCAGACCACAATTTTTTTCCAATGAATCATTCCAGAACATGTTTAACTTGGAACGTAGTTGTGGAGGTTATTCAACCTCGTTTGACAAGGTTGTGCAGCAGTTTGATAGTTTTAAGTTTCCTATCGGGGACGACTATTCCAAGTTGCAAAACAACCTGAAGACTCTTATTTCTCTTATGGACAGAGTAATCGTTGAACAAAGTCAGTTGCGTTATGAATTCAACAAGTTAAAGAATGATCTCGTTGGACTCTATGGTCTTTTGCCTAAGTACCCTATAGTTATCTCCGATACTGATGATTATGAGATATTTAGAGAAATTGAGGATTACTGTGATGGTGATGATGCATAGTGTTTGTAATCCTTTTTTTATGTTTTAATTTTGTTCTTTTTTATTTACTTCAGCATATTCATTAGAGAATATGCTAAAGTTATTAGGTTTATTTTGTATAACTTCAGCCCAAAGACGCTAAAGTTTTTGTTTGTACTTTGTGTGTTGTCCTCATCTCTTTTTGTATCAATGTAATTCTCATCCTCTTTCTTCTTATCTTTCTGTTGCATTATCCTTATTATTGTTGGTATTTAATTTTTTACTTCTAGTCAATTCTGAGTTAATACAATTAGTTGGTTTTTATGTTTAGTTTTTGTAATCATATTTTATGTTTTTATGTTGTAATTTTTTGTTTACTTCAGCATATTCATTAGTGAATATGATGAAGTTATTAAGTTCATTTTCTATAACTTCATCCTAGAGATGTTGAAGCTTTTATTTTGTACATACGTATCTTTTGTGTGCTGTACGCACATGTGTGTGTATTTTTTTTGTTGTGTGTGTGTGTGTTTGTTAAGGATATGTATTTCATATACTGTAACAAGAAGTTTTTCTCGGTAAAGTCATTGCGTACTTTTTAAAATGCAACCAAACCTATAAGCCTGCGCAACAAAAATGAATGATTTGTACTTTAGCAGTATATAAAATAGTCCAAGAGCTTTTTTTTATTCCTATGAAAAAATCACATTTCAAATATGTCATACAACAATGAAAGTCTAAATTCAGACCAAGGATTATTGAAGGTTGGAGTATTTTTCAGTGTGTTACTTGGAATATGGATGAGGTGCTGGGGAAGACAACCAAGTTGTTCTGTTATGCCCAACTTGTTTACATCGACTGCATTTGGTAGACTTCAATGGTACTGATTCAGTCACAGGGATATGCCTCTTCTTTTGTCTTCTTCCTTGTTAGATCTCTACATCGGGAGGTTTTCTGATCTCAGATTGTACATTTTGTCATATATCCCATGATTTTTGATATCCCATGGTATTCACATGTCCTTCATATGTTTTAAACCATATTTCCTTTGAATACCAATTTGAGCAGTAATCAGATTTCTGCAAATATCTCTTATTAATAGCAGGAATTGCATGTGGACCGGGCAATTCATCAAGCTGGAATTCTAGGCAGCCGCAAGTTCTCTTCTTTAAGTCCACAATGAATTCAATTCCTTCACTATTTATTCTAAACAACATTGAATCAAGGTTTAACACCTAACAAGTAATAAAAAATTAAGATAAACTATATTAGTGTATTGTTGCTTCAAAAAGAAAAAGTATGAAGTTTTTACAATGTAAGGAGTAAATCACTGCAATAGATATAAAAAGCTAAATTTAATAAATATACTCATAAATATTTTACAATCCAAGTCCATATTCTTAAGTCATCTCTTCTTCTGCCCATATTGATACTCTGTGAAAAATTTCATTTTCCCTTTTTCTCCTTTCGTAAAACCACTCTTCCAACTTCTCTTTGATGAAATCTAACATTCTTAAAATAGGCATTTCTCTCCCTTCTAGTAAAACTAAATTTATTGATTCGACCATGTTTTTTGTTAGCATATCATAACATCGCCGTGGGAACCACGATCGAGCTTATCTCTCTGGAGGCTCTTCTATTATGTAATTGTATATTTTCTTGTCAACACTTTAAATTGGGACATTAATTGATTAAAATCTTCATGTTTGTATGTGTGACGACCTGGCCCACCGTCTCATGTGTTACTGTTTCGTTTTTCCCGTTTATTTCTTCTTAATATTTCATTATCGGTATGTGGTGTGTGAGAGTTGATTGGGATTGATTTTGTTAATAAATGAGGCACTTAATCTCCTTAAGGGAAGCTTAAGTTGGAAAAGTCAAACGGATGTTGACTATTGAGTTAGAGGGCTCGGATGTAATTTCTGATGATTCGTTTAGCTTCGGGGGATGATTTGTGACTTAGGAGTGCGATCGGAATTGATTTTGGAGGCCCGGTGTAGAATTAGGCTTGAATTGGCGAAGTTAGAATTTTGGCGAATTCCGGTTGATAGGTGTGATTTTGATCCGAGAGTCGGAGTGGAGTTTCGAGAGTTGCAGTAGCTTCGTTGGGTGATTTTGGATACGTGTGCAAATTTTTAGGTCATTCGGACGTCGTTTGGTCGGGTTTTTGATCGAATGTGTGTTTTGGAAGATTTTAAAGAACTTAGGCTTGAATCCGATGTACTTTGATGGTTTTAGTGTTGTTGGATGTGTTTTTATGATTGGAACAAGTTTGAATAACACAATAAGATGTGTTGGTAACTTTGGTTGAGGTCCCGGGGGCCTCGGGATGATTTTGGATGGCTAGGAGGAAGGAATTGAGGTTAGAAATTGCAGGATTTTGGGTTGCAGCAGGTGTTTCAGCATCTGCGGAAAGGAGGCCGCAGATGCGGTCTCGCAGAAGCGAGCTGGGTCTCACAGGAGCGGAAATTGGAGCCGGGTCTAGTTCCGCAGAAGCGGAGAGTTGGGTCGCTTAAGCGGTCCTGCAAAAGCGATTTTGGACCGCAGAAGCGGAAAGTTGCCTTAAGTGAAAGGTTTGCATAAGTGGACGTTGACCGCATAAGCGGAACGCGCTGAAGCGGAAATAACTAGCAGGTTAAGTGAGAACATTTTCTTCGCGAAATTTTGAAAGAGTATTATTTTGGACTCCGAACCTTGAGAGCTTTGAGGCGATTTTGAAGAGGGTTTCGAGGGCTATTATCATAAATGAACTCTTGGACTAAGAGCTTGATTTTATGGTGTATAAACATGGATTTAGACATAATAATTGAGGAATCAAAGGTCAAAAATGGTGATTTAGGGCTTGAATTTAAGAGAGTTAAAAATGGGGATTTGAGGGGTCAAATAGACCCCGATTTTGATGAATTTGATATGTATAGACTCGTGGCGAGACGAGGAATCCGCTAATGTGAGTTTTGTAATTTTTTGAGAAGTGGGCCAGGGGCTCGGGTTTTTCTAGTTTTGAGATTTCCGCTATTTCTCGATTATTTTCGGTTGGGTATTGTCCCTTTAACATATTGTGATGTATTCGCTCTAATTGTGGTTAGATTCGACGCGCGTGGAGGATGGTTCGAGGGGCAAAGGCATCGCGAGCTAGAGATTTCACCGGTTCGAGGTGAGAAATACTTGTAAATGATATCCTGAGGGTTTGAAACCCCGAATTTGCACATCATAGTGCTGTATTAAGGTGACTTGTACGCCGGATAACGGGCGTAGGGTAGAGCACCATTGGGGAATGTGACTTGTTTCGTCCCGCTTAATGTAATAACTACCTTATTGATTGAAGCTTAGTTGATATCCTTATAGAAATGGATTAATTGTCGTGATTGGGCCTCGTGCCAACTGATTGAGTCCTTTAGGGATTATTATCACTGTTTCCATGATACTTGGCATGTTAAATGATTTCAGTACTGAGTTAAACACTGTTTTGAAATGTCCAGTCATACTTCTAAAGTTTTCAAATCATAAATTACATATTTTAATGTTCGAAACTGAGAACTGTTATTTGAATATTGCCCTGGTGTCTTATGTGCATTTCTGGACAGAGCATGGATCGGGCTGCGCACCGCAGCTGTGTTATGTGTGCACTTCTGGACTGAGGATGGATCGGGCTGCGCGCCACAGCGGTGTGATATTAATATTACGCTTGGGCTGTAGGAGCCCCTCTGGAGTCTGAAACCCCATAGTGAGCGCAGGTACCCAAAAGGATCGGGCTGCACGCCGCAGCGGTCATGTGCATTGCATTGCATTCATGCATTGGTTCTTGTTTGTACTACGTGGCATGACATTCAGCACTCTTATATCATTGGCATCCATGCTATTTCTTGCACTGTTACCAGATACCCTGGTGTTATTTGTAATGGAGTGATGTGCCCGAGGGGCTGACTTATGTGCAGACTTGCACTATCTAATTATGCATTCAATTGCTTGACTGTTGGAAAAGGATATTTTCAAAAGAGGATTTTAACTGAGCCAGCTAATTTCTAAAGAATTCTCATGGAATTACATTTTTCTCAAGGGTCTTACTGTCCTATATAGCATGATGAAGTGCTTTATGTGTTTTCTTACCGCTCAGTTATTATTTACTATTATTATTCATTGAGTTGGAGTACTCACTTTACTCCATGCACCTCACATGCAGTTGCAGGTATTGTTCACCCGGAAGCGGGTCAATAGCTGACTGAAGGTATTACTGCTGGTACGCTACTGTAGTTGAGCAAGGTGACCGCCAGCGTTCGCGGCACCAGACTTCATCTTTTGATTTTAGATTTTATTTTGTATATTATTATTGGCCCAGTAGTGGTGTTCAACCATCTTTAGATGATCGTGACTTGTGACACCACGGTCGGGTTGTGTTGGGTTGTATATATTGATTATTATTGTCATTAGGTTGCATTTATCTATCCCTTTATGTTTAATAATATTGAAAGGGGCGTCGTTGTTCTGTTGGCTGGCCTTGTCTTCACGAGAGGTGCCATAACGATCGGGTTTGGAAATTGGGTTGTGAAAAGTTGGTATCAAAGCCTAGGTTACTAGTTCTCACGAGTCATGAGGAGGTTTAGTAAGTCTTGCGGGATCAGTACGGAGACGTCTGTATTTATCCTCGAGAGGCTGCAAAACCTTTAGGACAACTTCACTTTCTTTGAATTCTTATCGTGCGCACTTGATTCAGCTTGAGATATAACTCTTGAAATTCCTTCCACACGTCTGCATGCGCACGTGAGCGCTCAGTAGTGTATGTGCCTTGATGGCTTGTGATTCCCCGATCAAGGGGCGAGATGTGATCTTCATGAGTATATCGAGCCAGTCTGTAGGACTTGAGGCTGTATCTTGCCTAGGGCTTGAGCATTGAGGTGCTGATCATACA
>MU767367.1:64893-87422 GCA_026770625.1 Nicotiana glauca | reverse complement strand
GGGGGATTGGGATTTGTGTGTGTAAGGCTCGGTTTAGTTTGGAATGCAAAGTCATTAAATTCTTAAGCAGCACGGGTATTTGCAGGTGATTTAAGAATCAATCTTCAGATGATTAGGGTGAATGATCTTCATATGACTAAGGAAATGGTGTTGCTAATCATAATGATTTGAAGAGGGTATATGTTTCATAAAAAGGGCAATATGATTAAGTTGATGGCACTTTGGTAGTGTTGCGGCATTTTCTCTATAGATCGGCTGTTGATATATGAGTTTGTTTGGTGGCATAGGGGGAATTTCAGAATATCTTTTGTGGAATGATTGGGCATTCGAGGTGTAGTATATATTTATACTGCAGAATTTGGGATTAGGTATAGTAATTTGTGTGCTATGTGGAGCTGGAGACTTGGAGTTCTCATGTTCAGGCTATGTAGTGGTTGTGGATAGTGTGTATTGGTACCGTTAGCGGCTATTGGGGGTTTGGAAGCCCGAGTGGATCTTTCTTTGCATGGTATATTAGATTCTGGATATGAAATTGGGGTGTAGACTAGTTGTCTCAGTGTTGGGTTATTTTAGACTATTGTGCTATGGGTTATGTCGGAAAAGGCCATAGGTTGCGTGGCAAGGTGCATCGGACTATGTTCTAGCTGAATGGTTGTGTTCCAAAGACCAGCGGATGGCTAGGAAGGATTGCTTTCCTTCATTGGGCTTTTGTGGCGGATGTCAGTGTAGAGGTTTCTACCATTGATTCGGTTCCGGTATTGAGGGACCTTCCGGATGCGTTCCTTATGTTCGGGCATGTCGCCGGGCGAGACTGTGGATTTTAGTATTTATTTGGTGCCAGGCACCGTATCATACGGCTCCGGCACGAGTTATAGTAGTGGAAGAAGCAGCTTCAGGCTTCTTGGTAATGAATTTATTAGTAAGCTGATTGGATACGTGTTTAGCTTGAGTCGGCTTGGCNATATGGTGCTTCGTAGATGTGAGGAAATAATAGGATGTCTTGAGTTGTTGTTGATAAAGAATGCTTAGTGTATAGACAAGGAAGATGTTCGTTTCTATTGGAATGAGATCATATCCTACGGTGTCAGAGTGCTAATAAGGCATGAGTAGTTTTGTTCGTTAAGTCAGATAATTTACAGTTGTGTAAGAGTGAAAGACTCTCGAGAATGGTTTTATTGTGTCCAAGATTTGGCATGTAATAATCAGGTGTCTTAAGGTTGGGTACNGATAGGTTGATTCGATCGTTATTGAACCTGCTAGTGATCTGGGGAGATATATGAGTTGCTTTTCTGTGCTGTGAGGTGTTATGATTTTAGGACTATGGGCACATATAGTGCGGTGCTATCGAGATTCATAGTGGAAGTTGAGTTTTGTAGCTTACAACGCTATAAGTAGATATCATTATGCACTCAGTATGCTTACGACCGATGCTCGGTATTTTGTAAAAATGAGCAAATTTGGCTCGATGTGCATCTCCGTATGTGAGATATTTGTATGGATCGGGTGGCACGCCGCCACGGGTATGTTATCTTGATCGGGTTGCACGCCGCAACAGTGTGATGTCGAGAATAGTTTCCCATTTGTTACTTGGTATGTCTTGCTTCATGGTTTTTGAGGAAAGTCCGTATTGGGTGTTGCTCGGCAAATGGCACATCGGTTGTGTCCTTTTAGGATTAAATGGAGTATATTACTTGCTTCACCGTGGGTGTGATGGATTGCTTGGTTTCAGACATCAATCTGTGCGTGGTTGTCTATTTTAAGCATAGCGACTTGAGGTACTTCATGTGTAACAGTGTTTGGATAAGATCGCTTTTTGTAGCGAGGCTACGTGGAAATTAGACCCTTCGGGGTAGGTTCAAGTATTCTATTTCTATGATGTGGGACAGGGTCTCAGCCTTGTGTTGTGATGGTACTGAGGAGTTTGAGTTACAGCTCTTTTGTTGGAGTCATTTGTCATGATTTGAGTATGTTCATACCGCCCACCATTGGTGCGTGAATTATGCAAGTTGTGGCTTAGGCCTGTGATGAGGTGTCATATCACCAGAGTGGTACGTTGAATTCGAGGTGATCGCTGGATTCATTAATAAATGCGAACATATGTCATTTCAAATGATTAGAGGGCTTATATCGAGGTTTGGCCCGGAAATCTGTTGTGGTATTAGTCAACAGGGAAGTGGCTTTATGTATGGGTGACCGGAGGAATGGTTATAGTTTAACGTGTGTTTTATTTATCGTTGGCAGTATATGAAAGTGTTGGAATAAGACTTTAGCTAATAAGAGGTTCCTATCGGTAATTGAGTATTGTGGGCAACTGTTGTGAATAGTGGCTATCGTTTTGAGCGTTGGACTGTATGATATATTGCATGATTTCACCCGAGGTTGCAGGCATGGTTTATTACAGTTGGTTCGAGTTTATTCTGAATATTGACGTGCATTTCTGATTTTGAGTATGATTTTGGAAAGTGCAATGTGGTTCTACGGTTTATTACCTAGATGGACTGTGAAATTTCAGCGGAGTTGTATTATCGGACCTATGTAAGATAGGGTGATGAGGGATCACCCCGGGTATATGCTTGGTAAGGTCATTTAGCTATTGGTTGGCTTCTAGCACAACTCTGGGTATGCTCGAGGACGAGCGTTTGTTTAAGTTGGAGAGGATGTGACGACCCGGCCCGTTGTCTCATGTGTTACTGTTCCATTTTTCCCGTTTATTGCTTCTTAATATTTCATTATCGACATGTGGTGTGTGATAGTTGATTGGGATTGGTTTTGATAAGAAATGAGGCACTTAATCTCCTTAAGGAAAGCTTAAGTTGGAAAAGTCAACCGGATGTTGACTATTTAGTTAGAGGGCTCAGATGTGATTTTCGGTGATTCGGTTAGCTTCAGGGGATGATTTGTGACTTAGAAGTGCGATCGGAATTGATTTTGGAGGCCCGGTGTAGAATTATGCTTGAATTGGCGAAGATAGAATTTTGGCGAATTCCAGTTGATAGGTGAGAATTTGATCCGAGGGTCGGAGTGGAGTTCTGAGAGTTGCAGTAGCTTCGTTGGGTGATATTGGATATGTGTGAGAATTTTCACATCATTCGGATGTCGTTTGGTCGGGTTTTTGATCGAATGTGTGTTTCGGAAGCTTTTAAAGAACTTAGGCTTGAATCTGATGTAATTTGATGGTTTTAGTGTTATTGGATGTGTTTTTATGATTAGAACAAGTTTGAATAACGCTATAAGATGTGTTGGTAAATTTGGTTGAGTTCCCGGGGGCCTCAGGATGATTTCAGATGGCTAAGAGGAAGGAATTTGAGGTTAGAAATTGCAGGTTTTTGGGTAGCAGTAGGTGTTTCCGCATCTGCGGAAAGGAGGCCGCAGATGCGGTCTCGCAGAAGCGAGCTGGGTCTCGTAGGAGCGAAAATTGGAGCCGTGTTAAGTTCTACAGAAGCGGAGAGTTGGGTCGCTTAACCGGTCCCGTAGAAGCGATTTTGGACAACAGAAGCGGAAAGTCGCCTTGAATGAAAGGTCCGGATAAGCGGATGTTGACCGCATAAACGGAAGGCACAGAAGCAGCATTAGATCCGCAGAACCGGAAATAACTGGCAGGTTAAGTGAGAACATCTTTTTCGCAGAATTTTGAAAGAGTAACATTTTGGACTCCGAACCTTGAGAGCTTTGAGGCGATTTTGAACAGGGTTTCGTGGGCTATTATCAGGTATGAACTCTTGGACTTAGAGCTTGATTTTATGTGTATAAACATGAATTTAGACTGAATAATTGAGGAATCAAAGGTCAAAAATGGTGGTTTAGGGTTTGAATTTAAGAGAGTTTAAAATGGGGATATGAGGGGCCAAATGGACCCCGATTTCGATGAATTTGATATGTATAGACACGTGGCAAGACGAGGAATCTGTTAATGTGAGTTTTGTAGTTTTTTGAGAAGTGGGCCCGGGGCTCGGGTTTTGCTAGTTTCAAGATTTCTGCTATTTCTCGATTGTTTTCGATTGGGTATTGTCCCTTAAGAATATTGTGATGTATTCGCTATGATTTTGGTTAGATTCAACGTGAGTGGATGCCGGTTCGAGGGGCAAAGGCGTCGCGAGCTAGAGATTTCACCGGTTCGAGGTGAGTAATACTTGTAAATGATATCCTGAGGGTTTGAAACCCCGGATTTGCACATCATAGTGCTGTATTGAGGTGACTTGCATGCCGGATAACGGGCGTGGGGTAGAGCACCATTGGGGATTGTGACTTGTTACGTCCTGCTTAATGAAATAACTACCTAATTGATTGAAGCTTAGTTGACATCCTTATAGAAATGGATTAATTATCGTGATTGGGCCTCGTGCCAACTGATTAAGTCCTTTAGGGATTATTATCATTGGTTCCATGATACTTGGCATGTTAAATGATTTCAGTCCTGAGTTAAACACTGTTTTGAAATGTCCAGTCATACTTCTAAGGTTTTCAAAACTTAAATTACATATTTTAATGTTCGGAACTAAGAACTGTTATTTGAATATTGCCCTAGTGGCTTGTGTGCATTTCTAGACTGAGCATGGATCAGGCTGCGCACCGCAGCAATTTTATGTGTGCATTTATGGACTAAGGAAGGATCGGGCTGCGTGCTGCAGCGGTGTGATATTGAAATTACGCTTGGGCTGTAGAAGTCCCTCCGGAGTCTGAACCCCCACAGTGAGCGCGGGTACCAAAATGGATTCGGCTGCGCGCCACTGCGGTCATGTGTATTGCATTGCATTCATGCATTGGTTCCTGTTTGTACTATGTGGCATGACATTCAGCACTCTCATATCATTGGCGTCCATGCTATTTCTTGCACTGTTACTAGATACCCTGGTGTTATTTCTAATGGAGTGATGTGCCCGAGGGGCTGACTTATGTGCGGACTTGCACTATCTGATTATGCATTCAATTGCTTGACTGTTGGGAAAAAGATATTTTCAAAAGAGGTTTTTAACTGAGCCATCTAATTTCTAAAGAATTCTCATGGAATTACTGTTTTCTCAAGGGTCTTACTGTCCTATATAGCATGATGGAGTGCTTTACGTGTTTTCTCACCGCTCAGTTATTATTTACTCTTATTACTCATTGAGTTGGAGTACTCACTTTACTCCTTGCACCTCGCGTGCAGTTGCAGGTATTGTTCACCCAGAAGCGGGTTAATAGCTGACTGGTATTACTGCTGGTATGCCACTGTAGTTGAGCAAGGTGACCGCCAGCGTTCGTGGCACCGGACTTCATCTTTTGATTTTATATTTTATTTTGTATATTATTATTGGCCCAGTAGTGGTGTTCAGCCTTCTTTAGATGCTCGTAACTTGTGACACCCCGGTCGGGTTGTGTTGGGTTGTAGATATTGATTATTATTGTCATTAGGTTGCATTTATCTATCCCTTTATGTTTAATAATATTGAAAGGGGCGTCGTTGTTCTGTTGGCTGGCCTTGTCTTCTTGAGAGGCGCTATCATGACCGGGTTTGGAAATTGGGTCGTGACAGTATGACCTTACATCACTTTTGAAAGAGACGTATTACTGTGGCTTTTGCATGTCTTTGCTTTAAATTTTTCTCAAATTGATAGAGGCAAATACCATGGTGAGCTTCAGGAAAACCTTTTCTAATCCCATTTGCGATCGATTGGTTTCTATCTGACAAGAAAACCAGTGCACGACGGACTTGAATTTCTTTTCTCATTTCCCCGATGAACCAAATATATGACTCATTGTTTTCTGAATCAGCTACACCAAAACATAGAGAAAATATTTGATTGTTTGCATCCTTTGATACAACAACAAATAGTACACCACAATATTTTGACTTTAAAAATGTTGCATCTACTGCAATAACGGGACTACAGTAGGACCAACCAGCTACTAATACCGCAGGAGGAAAGAACATGTAAGCAAATTTGTACGGTGAAACACAAAAAAACAAATCATAAGGTCTGAAGTTTTTTAAATAGGGACATTTGAAACTTCAGGCCGATGGTTAGTATTGTTTTGCTTACCTATTCTGCCCATCTCTTTTTATGCTTGTGCACGTTCCTGGATTTTTGCGCACCATCATGTGCAGGTATGAAGGAAAAATCTGGTAGTTCTCTTCAGGTGTTACCCTTATGCAAGCAGCAATTTTTTGAATAGTGCGCCATGCCTTGTGATAACCATTGTCAATCCCAAATTTCTTTTTCATTTCGTTTTCTACAAAGGCTGGTGTAACCTCTATCTTATTGTCTCAAACATGTACTATAATTTATTCACTTATAAAATTTGATATAGCATGCTTCTGATCTGATTTTCTTCCATCAACCGGGCATTCATGGTTGTTATGATATTTTATCACCCTAAATAGTGTGGAATTTTTTATTTTAGTAGCACGTACATTCCAAGTACATTTGTCCACGATGCATTTCAGCTCATATCTCTTTGAAAATGATCTAACATCGGTGAATTAAACTTTTTATTTTATCTCCAAGCTGCAGAAAAATTTAGTCATGTTTTGTTTGTTCTCAAAAATTGATCCGACTCTTACTTCCTCAGAAAACACATCGTGCCTAAGTATTTTACATGGTGGAGATTCTTTCAACTTTCTCCTCACTCTTTTCCTTGATTTTTGAGAAGCACTAGAAGTTTCAGTAATTTCTTCAATTCTATCTGATGTTATCAGTATAAGCTCAGTGCTTACTTCATCTTCGTTGTTTCTTATCGTTAAAGAAGGTAACAAAAAACTTTGTTGGATTGTGTGTTGGTTGTCAATTTGCATTATTAGTTGTCCTTCTTCTTGGTCATAAAGAAACTGGTATGAATTTATTGGAGAAGCGGGTAATTGTTGCAGCATTATATATTCTGAACGAGCTGTAATGTTAGAAGGTTGTTTCTCGTTGTCTACTTCCATTATTGGCTGTCCTACTTCATGTTGATAACCAATAAAAGGTTCTGAATCTATCGCATATGCAAGAGATTGTTTGAATACTGCACACTCGGAAGGTTGTATTTTTTTTATGACAAACTGGCAATTCTTTTAGGGTGAATCAGTTGTAAGAAAATGTATACATGTATTGAGTTCTTCATATGAAGTTACAAGCATTCCTTTGCTTGCATTTATTTTGATATCAAACCATAGTTTTAGTGAATATCTGGTTGAATCAATATTTGCAACTTCACTAATTTTCTTCAGGAAAGTATTGAATGATATGTGCTTATTAAGTAGAACAAGTTTTGTATCATGATTCAAGTATTTGAATTCAGGAGTCCACCTCCTATTCAAATTTATAACAACGCAAATCGAACTCATCCTGCAGATTCATGTTTAGTGGCAAGTATTAGGAAAGTGAACAAAAGAATTTTTAGGTTGTTTGCGCTGAACTTTTTAGAAATGAACTAAATCACTTAAGCATCTTCTGCTGAAGTTTTTTGAAAAAAGATATATGACATAATTAATAAATCCTGCACAGAAAACTTCAGCTTATTAAGTGCTGAAATTTTTAGAAATAAAAATAACTTCAGCATATCAGCTGAAGTCTTTTTGAAAAAGCTGTATGACAGGGACTCATGAATCTTGAAAAAAAAAACTTCAGCTAATTAAGTGCTGAAGCTTTAAAAATGAACTAAATAACTTCAGCACATTGGGCTGAAGTTTTAGCAAATGAATTCAACAAACTTGAGCATGTTTCAGCATTAATTGCATAGGTTACAGGAGTAAATATATCAAACACAATTAAAGTAGTAATTATATTGCGTTGGGGGTATGTGTTAGTGTAATAATTACTTTCCTATAACATTCACGCGCGCTTTTTATTAGACAACGTTTAAAATTCCTCTTTGCTTTTCATATACCATGCAGAAGTTTTTTCCGCCTATATAAGGACCATATACCTTGTGAGTTTATTCACTCAAACATATATATTTTAGCAGACATAAAATACAAAAAGAAAAAAAAATTGATGCTGTCATCAAGGAAATAAATAATGATAACACTCATATAATGTTTTGATATAATTTTTTCTTCGTTGTGTTATTTGCCTACTTGTTTTGCTAAATTTTTTAAATATGAATTAAATAACTTTAGCTTGTTTAGCAAATAAACCAAAAAATTCAGCATATTATGCAGTGGAAAACTTCAGCATATTTTTCGGATTAGAATGTTAGAATTCAACGTCGAATAGATTTAGAATGCAAATTCAGCATATCAGTGAAGTTTGTCCAATAACTTCAATCAATCAATCAGAAAATATATAATTCAAAAACTATTTTGAATTCTGAAGATGAATTTGAATACTTACAATGTATTTTGTAATTTTGAGTTTGGAATTTGAATCTGGTTCAAATCTGGTTTGCGAGAGGCGATCCGAGGAGAGACGAAGTGATGGAGGAGATACAGAGGAGATCTGAAATTTGAATCTAGGTATGCTTGTTGCACCTTTTATATGTTTTGAAAGAAGTATAATGGTCATATTATTACGGATTTTTGTTAGTTGGTTACGAAATCAATAGTTTTTAAAAATAGGGTATATGTTAAAAGGTGGCAAAAATATAGGGTATGGCTACAAATCGCCCCCAATGTACATACAAGTTGAATCCGGATAAATACAATTTAGGGTGGGCCTCTTTAAAGGTGGATGCGGAATCTAGCCCAATAAATTTTAAACGAAGATATTAAGACAAAATATCTTAAAACTATACTAGCAATGTTAACAACTTATTATGTCATTGTTGACTTTCACTAGCCCCGTCCTTTTATTATGGGATATCCTAAGTTGTCTCCATCCTACTAAAGATTGTATTATAAAATTTAAAAAAGGTTTTTAAGTTAATAATATTCTTTATCATAACAAAAAAGATTTTGATATTTCTTTCAAGTTAGGTTTTTGTATGCGGTCAAAATCAGAGAGCTCGATTTCGAGGTCTGAATGGAACCTCGGGCTCGAGTTCAGGGTAGCGTGACCAGACTAGAAAATGCATACTTCAGGGAAGCAAATTGAAGGCCGGCCATGATGAGCCTCGAGGGCAGTACATTTTTGCTGGCACTCAAGGAAGAGCGGGAATTTCTCAAGGACACGTGGATCAGGGTATAAATTAAGGGATAATATTACGAGCTAGTACAGATCCATACTAGGTTGTTATACAGTTGTTCTAATAGAATCCTTTGTCATAATTGGAAATGTACTATGTGTCGATACCCCTTTTTTCTCGCGAAATCGGGTTTATGATATTTGGGAGGACAACTCATTCCCTTGTGGGAATTGAGTTTAAGAGAAGTGAAGAGTCGCCACCTAATGATTATATCACGACTCGAATTTTCCACCTTCGGGAATCGTGATGGCGCCTACTCGTGAAAGCTAAGCAAGCCAACTATTTTAACAAATTTCGTTTTTCCCATTTTTTTTTATCATTTAACAATTATGAACAATTTCTTATAAACTGTGGAATTTAAACAAGCGGAAGGAACAATAAAACCATTTAAATATATCCAATACAACTTCTTAAACAAAGACTATCCAGAATTGGTTCCATAACTTCACACACGGTCCAAGAATACTACAAACAAGGTCCGAAAAATAAATTGTGACAAACCAAAGGGTCATCACCTGTTTCCTCATTCGTTCCATGCTTTCGAGGCCTTGAAAACCTCACTTTTATTTGTCTCGTTTAGCATGCGCAGTCCGGGCGTGTAGCCGGAAGGCTTAAATATGAATTATGTGTGAAAAATGATAAATTCTGATATTAATATGGTTAAAGTTGACTTCGGTCAATATTTTTGGTAAAAGGACCCGGACCCGTGATTTGACAGTCCCAGAGGGTCCGTAGAAAAATATGGGACGTGGGCGTATGTCCGGAATCGAATTCCGAGGTCCCAGGCCTGAGGGAAGAATTTTTCTGTGAAATTGTTTTTCTGAAATTTTTAAGGAAAATGGAAATGAAAATTTATTAAAAGACGAAGGTATCGGGCTCGTATTTTAGTTCCTACATCCAGCGCAAGTCTTATATATGATTTAAGCATTATTTGTAAAGTTTGGCTGAAAACGGACGTCGTTAGACGTGTTTCGGACTATGAGTTCCAAATTTGAGTTTTTATGAAAGTTGAAAGAAAACCATGTGTTTTGAGGCTTTATTCTACATATATGATGTTATTTTGGCGATTTGATCGCACGAGCAAGTCCGTATGATATTTTTGAGGTTGTGTGCATGTTTGGTTTGGAGCCCCGAGGGCTCGGGGTGAGTTTTGAGTAGGTCACGGGAGGGTCTTAAATTTAGCAGATATTGCAGGTTCAGTTGCAGACCCCCAGCGCGGCCGCGGCACATTTTCGTGCGGTTCGCGCTGGAAGCCGTGTGGCAGCGGTGCATTTCTATGCGGTTCGCATAGCTAGGTTCAGAGGACCAGTAGATTTCAGGTCGACCAGCGCGGCTGGGAGATTCAGAGAAGGCCCCAGGTGCAATTCCACCAGCGCGGCCCCGCACCAATCGTGCGGTCCGCGCTGGGTAAGTTCAAAGAGTCATTTCCCTTCCCTTCCTTGGCGCGACCGCGGGACGTTCTTGTGCGGTCCGCGCCGGTTCTTCAGTGAAGTATATAAATCTGAGATTTTAAGTTATTTTACACTTTTTTCAAAACCCAAAAACATAAGGGCAATTTTTCAAACGATTCTTCTTCTTCAAAACGATTGGTAAGTGATTTTTAACTGATTTTCTTTACTCATCATCTTTAAACACAATTTCAACTTCAAAATAAAGATTTTAATGGGGAAAATTTGGGAACTTAGGGTAGAACCTCGGGTTTCTAAAATTGGGGGTTTTGGACCTCAATTTGGGGTCTGATTCCAAAATAACTTATATACTTGAGTTCATGGGGGATAGGGGTAACCGGGTTTTGGTCCGAACCTCAGGTTTTGACCACGTGGGCCTGGGGGCATTTTTGGAATTTTTGGGAAAAACTTGGGAAAATTATTTTTATGCATTCAAATTGATTCATATAGTGTTTATTAAAGTAATTGAACAATTTGTGATTAGATTCGAGCGAATTGGAGGTGGAACCGCGAGGTAAAGCGATAGTTCAGGATTAAGTGGATTTCAAGGCTTTGAGGTAAGTGTTTGATCTAACTTTGGCTTGAGGGAATAGGATTAGAATATTAATTGCTAATTGCTAACTGTTGAGTACTGTGTATAGGCATGGTGATGAGTATCTATACACCAGTATCTCGCATGACCGTGAGTCCTTATTGTGATTATTCTGGTTTTGTTGTGACTCTTCCTTGTTAAAATGGTGAACTCTATATAATGTGAAGAGTATGAGAAAGAAATTTATGACTTGTAAACTCTTTGGAGCGTTGGTTTGAATGATAAGTAACTATTGAGTAAGAAATGAAAGAAAGAGAAAGAGATGTGATTATTCCCTTGCTGGACTGTTTACGTATATTGATTATCTCGCTCGCCGGGATGTGAAAGTTATTGTTATTGTTCCCTTGCCAGGATTTGACTGTTTACTTGTGTTTTCCCTTCCCGGGATATCTATTACTTTTGTCTATCCCCTCGCCCCCATTGTTTGTGATTGCTATTTGGGTGAGGTTGAGTGATAAAGCACGATAGGTGATGTCGTGCCATGTTTTGATTATTAATAGACGAAGGAACATTCCATGCCATGTTTTGATTATTAATGATCGAAGGAACATTCCGTGCCATATTTTGATTATTAATGCACGAAGGAACATTCCGTGCCATATTTTGATTATTAATGCACGAAGGAACATTCCGTGCCATGCCTTGATTATTAATGCACGAAGGAACATTCTGTGCCATGTTTGATTATTAATGCACGAAGGGACATTCTGTGCCATGTTTGATTTATTACTCTCGTTGACTTTGTAGTTGTACCATTTCATTCCTTATTTATTTACCATGTATTCTAAACTACTACAGCCCCTACAACATGCTCCCCTCCCTCTTGACTTGTTAAGTTTTTGTTTTCTCTTCTATTGCGTGTGTGTGTATATATATATATATACTGCACAAGTTTTGTTTGGTAGTCCGATCTAGCCTCGTCACTACTTCGCCGGGGTTAGGCCAGGCACTTACCAGCACATGGGGTCGGTGGTGCTGATGCTACATTCTGTGCATCTTTTTGCACAGATCCAAGTATTGGAGCAGCATTTGAGTAGTAGTAGCATTTTGGGAGCGAGCTTCCAGTCCATGGACATTCGAGGTAGCCTTGCTGACGTCCGCAGGCCCGAAGTCCTTTCTATTTCATCCAGTTTGTTATTATTGTACCGTAGCAGACAATTCTATGCTTCATTCGAACCTTGTATTTAGTATTCTCTAGACGCCCGTAAGTATTCTGACACCAGTCTTGGGTAGAGGATTTGTTAAACTTCCACATTTCTTTCAGTAAATTGTATTTGAGACTTCAGCTTTATTGTTAAATTCTTTATTGTTGTTAATATTGTCGATGTTCACCAAAGTGGTATTTGATAATTGGCTTGGCTAACTCCCATTAGTAGGTGCCATCACGACTCCCGAGGGTGGGAAATTTGGGTCATGACATAAATGCAACACTGTTTCTGAATTACATAAATGAAACAGGAAGAAAGGATAGATGGAGACGCCAGGGCCTGCGGACACCAGCAGGACTACCTTGGATCTCCATATGAACAAGAAATAACAAATCTCACTATGGTCCGAAGTCCACAAACTAGGATCTGTACAAAAGAGTACAGAATTATAGTATCAGCACAATCGACCCCATATGCTGGTAAGTGCCTTGCCTAACCTCAGTGAAGTAGTGGCGAGGCTTGGACCAGACAACCAAATAAACCTGTGCAATATAGCGTACAAAATAATAGGAAGCAGATAACAATGGTAGCAATGATGATCAACAAGTGATATAATAGCAAGCAACCAGAACAACATAAAAGTTTCTCAACAAATAATAAATATAAGTGCAATCAATTAATCAAGTCCTTCAAATATAAATCTTTCACCTATAAATCGCTCAAGTAATAATCTCTAAGATAATTTGATCTTTCAATAAATAGATTTCGAATATATTTCCTTTCGAGTAAAGGTCACCTTGTGACGCCTCATTTAATAATTGTAAATGTCACGACCCAATTTCCAGACCCGGTTGTGATGGCGCCTCTCGTGAAGACAAGGCCATCCAACTAACCCAAATCACCTCTTTAACAATTATTAATTATAATTAATAGAGAATACAACTCAATGGCATTAATAATGGATATTTACAGCCCAACACAACCCGACCGCGGTGTCACAAGTCACGAGCATCTAAAGAAGACTGAACATCACTACAGGGCCAATAATATATACAAAATAAAAATCTGGAGTTCAAAAGATGAAGTCTGGTGCCGCGAACGCCAGCGGTCACCTTGCTCAGCTACAATAGTATACCTTCAATCAGCTAACGACCCGCTACCGGGTGGACAATACCTGCAACTGCACCCGAGGTGCAGAGAGTAAAATGAGTACTCCAACTCAGTGAGTAATAAAAGTAAATAATAACTAAGCAGCAAGAAATCACGTAAGGCACTCCATTATGCTATACAGAACATGCAATCCTTTGAGAAATCCGTAAAACCATGAAATCCTTTAGAAAATATCTGGGCTTAGTTAAAACCTCTTTTAAAAATATCTTTTTCAACAGTTAAGCAAATGAATGCAATATCAGATAGTGCAAGTCAGCACATAAGTCAGTCCCTCGGGCACAACACTCCATTAACAAATAACACCAGGTATCTGGTAACAGTGCAAGAAATAGCATGGATGCCAATGATATGAGAGTGCTAAATGTCATGCCACCTAGTACAAGTAGGAACCAATGCATGAATGCAATGCAATACACATAACTGGTACACTCAGGTACCCACTGCGGCGTGCAGTCCGAGCCAACCATATATTTTACGTCGACGACGCTCACTGGGGGTGTGTACAGGCTCCATAGGGGCTCTTACTGCCCAAGCGCAATATCAACCATCTCGTGGCATCAAATAGGCTCTCGGCCTCAATATACATATATCATCACTGCGGTATGTAGCCCAAGCCATCCATATATTCAGAAATCACTATAACACTGCTGCGGCGCGCAGCCTGATCAATGCTCTGTCCAGAAATGCTCATAAGACACTTGGGCAATATTAACATGATAGTCCTCAGCCGAAACGTCAATAAAATATTCTTTAAGTTTTCTAGCCTTAGAAAAATGGCTGAGTTTGTAAAATAGTATTTAAACCTTGGACCGAGATCAAATAATATGCAAGTAATGCAAAAACAGTGATATCAATCCCCGAAGGAATTACATAGTTGGCACGAAGCCCGAAATATGGAAATCAGCCTGAATTATGATGATAACAGATAATTTGAGTCAAATACGTGGTAAAAATCAACAACCGGGATGGACCATGTCACAGTTCCCCAACGGTACTCTACCCCATGCTCATATCCGGCGTGCAAGTCACCTCAATACAGCACTATGATGTGCAAATCCGGGGTTTGAAACCCTCATGATATCATTTACAAGTATTACTCACCTCGAACCGGTGAAATCTCTACCTCGCGATGCCTTTACCCCTCAATTCGACCTTCACGCGCATCGAATCTTACCAAAATCAGAGCGAATGCATCACAATTTGCCAATGGAACAATACCCAATTGAAAACAATCGAAAAATAGCAAAAATCTCAAAATTAGCAAAACCCGATCCCCGGGCCCACTTCTCGAAAAATTACAAATCTCACATTGCCTGATTCCTCGTCTCGCCACTAGTCCATACATACCAAGAACTCTCAAATCTAAGCTCAAATGACCTATCAAATCCCAATTTGAAATATAAAAACTCAAGCCCTAGTTCTTCAAATTTTCACCCAAATTTCCAAGAATTAAAGATTGATTCTTCAATAAAATAATGTTTCTAGGTCACAAGACTTTCCTCCAATCACTTCCCGTCAAAACCCTCTTCAATTACTACCAAAAAGCTATTAAGGTGGTCAACAATGGAAGAAATTATGAATGGAGTCACGGATGAAATAATATAAAAAGCCCTCTGGACGCCCAGGTTTTACCCTACGCGAAAGCGGTCAAAGAACCCGCGTTCGCGATGAACAAACTCTTGCTGACCATAATTTACTCTATGCGAACGAGTCTTCCTGAACGCGAATGCGATGCCTTAAGTGCTACTATTACGCGAACGCGTTCCCTCTTACACGAACACGATGAATTACATCCTCCAACTACGCGAACACGGCCACTACATCGCGATCGCGATGAACAACTTGACAGGGTCCCAGGCCCCCTTCTACGCGAACGCGGGATCACCCTCGCGAACGCGATGGTATACTCCACAGAACAATGCGAACGCGACCCTGAGCCACGCGAACGCGAAGACCATTTTCCAGGCCTCTCAACTTTACTCTACGCGTTCGCGACACACCCCACGCGAACGCGATGAACAAAACCTCTGCAATTATACAGCTGAAAACCTGCAACACTCTAAGTCCAAAAATCTTCCGTTTAGCCATCCGAAATCACCCCGAGGCCCCCGGGACCTCAACCAAAGGCACCAACATATACCAAAACATCATACGAACTTGTTCCAATCTTGAAAACACATCAAACAACACTTAAATCATCAATTCACCTCGGATTCAAGCCTAAGTTTCTTGAAGACTTCCGAAACTCACATTCAATAAAAAATACAACCAAACGACATCTGAATGACATGAAATTTTGCACACATATCCAAAATCACCTAACGAAACTACGACAACTCTCAGAATTCCATTCCGACCCTCGGATCAAAATCTAACATATCAACAGGAATTCGCCAAAATTCTAACTTCTCCAATTCAAGCCTAATTCTACACCGGACCTCCAAAATCAATTCTGATCACGCTCCTAAGTCACAAATCATCTCCCGAAGCTAATCGAATCGCGGAAATCACATTCGAGTCCTCTAACTCAATAGTCAACTTTCGGTTGACTTTTCAAACTTAAGCTTTCCTTAAAGAGACTAAGTGTCTCATTTCTTATCAAAACCAACCCAAATCAATTCTAACACACCACCTACCGATAATGAAACATGAAGAAGCATGAAATGGGGAAAACGGAGCAATAACACATGAGACGACAGGCCGGGTCATCACATCCTCCCCAACATAAACAAACGCTCGTCCTCGAGCGTACCCAGAGTTTTCCTAGAAGCCAACCAATAGCTGAATGACCTTACCAAGCATACACCCGGGGTGATCCCATGTCACCTTGTCTCACATAGGTCTGATAATACAACACGGCTGAAATTTTTCACAGTCCATCTAGACCATAAACCGTAGAACCACATTGCACTTTCCAAAATCATGCCTAGAATAAACCTAAATCAGCTGAAATAACTCACAGCTGTAGCCTCAGGTGAAATTATACAATATACCACACAATCCAACACTCGAAACGATAGTCTCTATCCATAGCAGTTGCCCACAATACCCAGATACCGATCGAAACCTTTTATTAGCTAAAGTCTTATTCCAACACTTTCATACACTGCCAACGATAAATAAAACACGCGATAAACCGTAACCATTCCTCAGGTCACCCATACCTAAAGCCACTTCCTTGTTGACTAATGCCACAACAGATTTTCGGGCCAAACCTCGATGTAGGCCCTCTAATCATTTGAAATGACATATGTTCGCATTCATTAAAGACTCCAACGATCACCTCGAATCCAACATACCATTCTGGTTATATGACACCTCAACACCTGCCTAAGCCACACTTGCATAATACGCGCACCAATAAGAAACGGTCCGAACATACTCGAATCATGACAAATAACTCAAACAAAAGAGCTGTACCTCAAGTTCATCAGTACCGTCACAACACAAAGCTGAGACCCTGTCTCACATCATAAAAATAGAGTACCTGAATCCTCAAGAAAGGTCATAACTTCACGTGGCCTCGCCACAACGCGCGATCCTATCCAAACACTGTTACACATGAAGCACCTCAAGTAACCATGCTCAAAATAGACAGCCACACACAGATTGATGTTTGAAACCAAGCAATCTATCACACCCACGGTGAAGCAAGTAATATGCACCATTCAATCCTAAAAGGACACACCCAATACGGACTTTCCTTAGAAACCAGGAAGCAAGGCATACAAAATAGCATTTGGAAAACTATTCTCAACATCACACTGTTGCGGCGTGCAACCCGATCCAGATAACATACCCGTGGCGGCATACCTGTGAGCACGTGATTTTTGCCCTATATATGAGTTATTCCAAAAATTCAAACAAAAAATGATTTGCTCTTTATATTTACAATTTTTGTGAATTTTGTGTTAATTGTTTGCCTGTTATTTGTGCATGTTAAGTCATATAAAAATACAAAAAATATGCATTTGCATTTAGTAATTTAATTTCATATTTTAGTAGGTATTAATTTATTTTAGAATAATTTGAAGAAAATTACAAAAAATAATAGTCTTAGGCCATTTTAATTGATAATTGTGGCATTTTTGATAATATTAGAAGTTAATTAGGCTTTATTTTAATTTTTACAAAATCATAAAAATACAAAGTAAAAAATATATATACAATACAAGAATGAAAATGAAATATAAAAAAATAATAATAAATAAAAATAAAAAAATACAAAAATCTATACAAAAAGGAAACAAATAAAGAGAATAAATTGAGAAAATAATTGAAAGAAAGCTGTTTTAAAAACCCAATATTTCTACCCATGCTCAGCCCAAATAGAACACATGCCCCAAGCCCAATAACACCCCTACCCGGTCCAGCCCTAGCTTACCCAAAACGACGTCGTATGGGCGTCTGTTAATCTTGACCATTAAATCACCCTCATCCAACGGTCCATATGAGATTGGGCATTTAAATAAAAATACGAAATATCAACCCTAAATCAGAGACAATCCCTTCCCCTTCCTTGTACCCTGTATCCCACATCGCCTGTA
Source organism: Nicotiana glauca (assembly GCA_026770625.1). NCBI lineage: Eukaryota > Viridiplantae > Streptophyta > Magnoliopsida > Solanales > Solanaceae > Nicotiana > Nicotiana glauca. The sequence continues at coordinate 69,436 of MU767367.1, read as the reverse complement.
ACGCCGCCGCCGGAGTTCGTCATACGGCGGATCTCAACTGTCAAACCCTACCAAAATTTCACCACGACACCTATTTTCCTCCCTCATCACAAATATGTGGGTCTTTTCCATCGAATCCCACCACAACTCTTCAAATCCCCGGAACCCTAGCACCGCCTTTGGATTCTCTGGTGGCGGCACCACCATAGAACACTACCAAACTCATACCCCCTCACCATCTCGAGGCCCCCTTTAAAAATATTTCATCATCTGCTATGGAATCTTATTAGAGGTCGTCAAATAATCATTTCCGCCATCACTGGTCAAGATTTTAAGCTCCTAATTGATTTGTTGGATGATTAGGTATTTTTCCCTCTTCTATATGCCCTGCCTCATCTCATGTCTCTTCTCATCTTTTGTATGCCCCTCTTTTGTATACTCTCGCCTATCATTTCTTTTTCTTATTTCTTCTGTTTACCTCGTTTTATCATCTCTTCGTTTTTGTTATTACTTGTTTCATAAGTTCCAGCATGATTTTATGCAATGGATTTAGGGTGCTGTTTTTCATTTTTTATGGCATGAATATTATTTTTTAAATTTCGAACATTGTTTCAGTAAACACATGTGAAGTATTCTGTTGATGCGGATTTAGTTTGTGATTAAGTGCAATTTTAAATCAAAATTCCTGATTAATTTGCTAACATGATATTATGTTTGTTTCTTAGAATCTGAGTCGAATTTACTTCTTAATTCTGCCTAAGAGGTCTTATTAATGGTTAAAACAGTTAGGGATAACTGATATTAATTAGGATTGGTTATAGCTGATTGGGATAAAGTAAGGCAGTAATTTTTGGAATAAAGTGGGGGCACTTTTGGAAAAGTAAATAGTATAATGTTAATTACAGCTTAGCTGGAGGGTAGTTTTGGGAAGGAAAAAGGGTAGTTTAATCAAAAATGGTAATTCTAGAATGCAAGTGAAGGTAGAATAGGTATTTCAAAGGGATAGGAACATGGTAGATGCAATTAGAACCTTCTAGAATGGGTTTTAGTGCAAGTTTTAATAAAATAAGTGTATTAACTTGTTTAACAAAGTCAGAAAATAGAGGGTTAAAATGAAAATAAAGTAGGGACTAATAGGTAAAATAAAAATCTGAAGTTGCACCTTAAAATTTTCTATAAATAGGCATGAATAGTGCCTTGAATAGGAGGTTTTTTTGGAGCCCTTAAAATTTCCATCCCAAAAAACTCTCTTTCAATTTCAGATTTCTAATTTGAAATTCAAACCTTCAAAATTCGAAAAAAAAATCAGTAAAAATCTGTTAATTTTGATTTCTACTTGTTGATTCCTTTTCGTCTAGTTTTCCTGAGATTTCAGAGATCATCAGTCTAATTTTCGAGCAGTTTTTGAGTTTATTTGATTGGTTTTGGACAAGTTCTGTGTTGCTGTTGATCTGTGTTGATATTCCTGCTGGGATTTCATCTAAAATTTCTGGATTTCTGGGTTTATTATTTGGACTGGTTTATTGTTCTACTGCTGGACATTGCCTATTGCTGTTGCTGTTCAACTATTGCTGTAACTGACCATTCCTACTCTCATTTCTGTCTATATCTAGGTACACATGTGAACTGATTTGATGTTATTCATCCATGAAAAGGAAAATGCAGTTGTTACCTGATCTTCACTGAATTTTCTCTTACTGTTTTATTAATCGTTTGGTATTATAGTTAATTCTAGCATTTGTTGGATGAGTTCACTGTTTAATTATTTTGAAGTAGCTTGACTGGTTGTTAATTTGTAATAGACTTAATGAACCATTAGAATAGGAATCATAGGCATTCATTAGCCTATTAATTAGTTTTGCTTTATTTTGAATAGTTTAGATCTGTTTTAACTGAGCTTGATAGGAATAGAGTGGAATAGTTATAAATTGTGTTTTGTTTACTGTTTCTTGTATTCATAAGGATAAAAAAATAGCTGTTAATTTCCTTTGTTTTGTTATCAACAATTGCTAGAATCAGAAACAAACAATTAGGTATCAAAGTTAAAATAAACAATCAGGTCTAGCCTAATTAAATCGTTAGTAGTAATTGAGCACATCAGTTTTGGATTATGAGTCATTTTGAACAGGTTTTTTTAGTATTAAATTGTTGAATATAGTTTAAATGAGAAGAGGCGTTTAATAAATTCATGTAATTGAATTGCAATTGGATTTGATGTTTTGGGCTTAACATTTTCAAAAGCATAAGCCTCAGGGCCCTAATGAGTGGCCCAAATTTATGAAATCAGATAATGGTGTCGTGGGTTTGGTCCACTCACGGGCCTCTGACCTTATTTTGTTCGTTGGGCTATTCTGAAGCCCAATGGTGGTCCAATTCATTGTAGGAATTTGAACTACAAAAACGTAGCTTTCATTTTGCTTAGAAAATTAATTTCCGTGTAATTAAGTTTATTTCCTTTTTGAATAATTGATCAATAAAATTGTAGTAACTTTTAAGTTGGCCTTTTAATAAAATAATGAGACGAGCCTCGTCTAATTAAATATAAAAGGTAGGGCCCTCAATAATTGCTATATAAAAAAATGCTTAGAAATTGGGAGGACCGTTTAACGAATTTCACGGTCTTCCCCAAAGATAATAAACGCGTAGTTGCTTTAGGCGCGTGTTTAATAATATTACTTTCCTAAACTCGGGTGCACATTTATGTGATCCAAATCCAAATCTCAACGAAGTCGAAATGCGTCAACAACCACGGGTGCACTGGTGCGACGTGGATCAAGACGCATTTTCACGACGTTGCAAGTCTTATTAAAATAAAAATAAAACCAGGTTACTAATAAAAAAAAACATAAGTTAGAACATGTTTTGAAATCAAATACAATAGTTGAGCGACCATGCTAGAACCACGGAATCCGGGAATGCCTAACACCTTCTCCCGGGTTAACAAAATTCCTTACTCAGATTTCTGGATCGCGGACTGTTAAACAGAGTCATAATTTCCTCGGTTCGGGATTCAACCAGTGACTTGGGATACCATTAATCTCCCAAGTGGCGATTCTGAATAATCCAATTAAAGGACAATCGGACGGGATTTATTTGTTAATTATTCAGACTCGCCACTTGGGAGATTAATGGTGTCCTAAGTCACCGGTTGAATCCCGAACCGAGGTAATTATGACTCTGTTAATAGTCCGCGAATCAAAAATCCGAGTAAGGAATTCTGTTAACCCGGGAGAAGGTGTTAGGCATTCCCGGATTCTGTGGTTCTAGCACGGTCGCTCAACTGTTGTATTTGATTTTTATCTGATTTTAAAAAATGTTCTATCCTATGTGCCATTTATTAGTAACCGCTTTTATTTTATTTTTTAGTAAGAATTGCAACGTCGTGAAAATGCGTCTCGAACCACGTCGCACCAGTGCACCCGTGATTGTCAACACATTTCAACTTCGTTGGGGATTTGGATTGGGTCACATAAATGCGCACCCGTATTTAGGAAAAGTAATTTTATTAAGATACACGCTTAAAGCAACTACGCGTTTATTATCTTTGGAGAAGACCGTGAAATTTGCTAAACGGTCCTCCCGAACTCCAAGTATTTTTACATAGTATTTATTGAGGGCCCCGCAATTTGTATTTCTGTTGGGCGAGGCTCGTCTCATCATTTCTCTTTAAAGGTTCCTAAAGTAAACTACGTTTTCTTTCTCTAAGAAACAGTCCTATTGATTTGTTACTAGACTAAATGGTAAATTTGCACTACAGTCCAGCCATTGGGCTCCAAGATAAGCCCGACGAAGATGAATTACACCCAGGCCTTCACAAATCAGGCTAATCTGTCAAATACTTTGGCCCAGGCCCAAACGCGAAATGACTTACAATTAAATATGGGCCTGTGTTGAATGAACTGAAGCTCAAACCATGGAATCAGGCTACTGGGCCTTGCGCCAAACAAAAACTTAGCTTAATTAGGGGCGAGAACATGCTGAATTGATTTCAAGCTACTCTAAATGCATTCAATAACATTGTAGCAAATTAACAGAACCCTTACATTTTATTTTAACTGCATGCTCAAATTTGTTTATTTATTCAACTATCTACGAGTCCTGGACGTTAGTAAAATGGGAACCAAGCTGGAGACACAATTCTAGAGCCAAAGCATGCTAAAATTATTAACGCTGAGTTACTGAAACCGTCACTACAATTGAAAGCACAATCATCAACGGGTTCAAATTGTACTACACTGAGTTACGATCATAGAAGGATGAACTCAAACTCCAAATTTATAGTCCAGCTCTTAATCCAGTTATACAAACAAATGTGTTAACACTCCAGTTTGGCTTTTACACTTAACTAACAAACTCATACGTGCTTGCACCTATAATATGCAATACTTTCTAATTAGCATACAAACTCAAATAAGTAACTACTTTGAATTTGAACTTTCATCCTACTGAATCTTAAATCACCTCAAATAATTCGAACTCAAAAGAGCATACACATTTTAGGCATAACATGTAACAATCAAACTAACACAAAACAGTTCTCAGTCCATTTATACATCCCAAACAG
>MU767367.1:0-38316 GCA_026770625.1 Nicotiana glauca | reverse complement strand
CCACATGATGCCCGCCTGCCCGCAGGGTTCAAAGTACCAAAATTTAACTTGTATGATGGGCGTGGAGATCCGGTGGACCACCTGAGGGTCTGTTGCAATGAAATGAGGATTGTTGGAGAGAAAGATGACTTGATGATGGCATATTACAGTAAGAGCATAACTGGGGCAGCTTTGGACTGGCATGGCCGTCAAAATGTTGATAAGTGGCTTACATTGGGTAACATAGCTCAAGATTTTGTCCGATACTTTCAATGTAAATCGAGTGTTACCCTAGACCGCTCCTCACTGTCTAAAATGGAAAAGAGGCCGGAGGAAAGCTTTAATGAGTTTGAGCTCAGATGGAGGGAGCAAGCTGCTAGAGTCAGGTCCCCGATCAGCGAAGAAGAAATGGTTAAGCTTTTTCTACAGGCCCAGGGACCCACCTACTACAGTTATTTGATCTCGGCCCTGGGAAAGCCTTTCAATGATGTGTTAAAAATGGGGGAGCTAGTAGAAGAAGGAATCAAGTCAGGCAAAATCGTGAGTTTTTCGGAGGCCATTCAGAACGTACCAGTAAGCTTGGTTGGAAGAAAGAGGAACAGAAAAGACGATCCGATAGGTTTTCCTAATCAACACTTTTAGCCTCGACATCGTCCTAGTGGTTATCCTTGTGCATTAGATGGCCCTCCCCAATGCTACTTCTCTCCACAGAACTCCCAAAGTTGCCCATCACATTCCCAGTACCCAGCTCCTCAAAATGCCCATCTACCCCAGCGAGATTACCAAAAACACCCTGGATCAGGTTTTCGGCCCAATCCAGCATTTAACAATTAGAGGTTACGAAAGAAGAAAACCTTCACTCTGTTAGGAGAATCATATGCAGTCTGTTTCAGAAGTTAAGGACATTGGACATGTTGAAGCCGATTCAGATAAAAATGTCGAACCCTCTTCCAAAGAAGTTTGATCCTTCTCAAAGGTGCGCATACTGCTCAGGTGCTCTGGGGCACGACATAGAGAAATGTTGGAATCTAAAGAATGCAATCCAGAAGCTTATTGATGCAGGCGACATTGTCGTGCAAAGCCCAGATGCAGCAAACACTAGCCGAAGTCCATCTCCTGTACATAATGAGACGCATATGGTGGGTATGATTTATTTTGAAAAGGAACATGAGAAATCTTTTGAGGTCCCTGTAGGACTAGATGCTACTAAGATTTCAGCGCTATCAGAGGTTGCTTATGAGAACGAGCCGGCGGAAGGAACCCAAAAGCAGTTTGCTAAGAACAACGTGATGAAGACTTGTGAAAATTCCAGCAATCTTGGTGTGAAATTTAATGACTAAGATGTCGTGCTTGGTAATTGGAAAGACGCTCCATCTCTTGATTGGCTAGATTGGAGTTTTGGTGATTTATTTTGTTGTCATTTCTGTTGTCCGGGTTATTTCAGGGTTGTAATCTAGATATTGTCTTGTGACTCAAACCCTTCTATCCTTTCACTCTGACTTGTTTGTCTCGTTGTAGTAGCTTGTGTAGTTCTATGTAGGTTTGTTCTAGGGTTGTAACTCTAGTCTAGTTTGCTTGTTTTGTTGTTTAAATCCTTTCACCGTCCGTCTAATGCAATACTCTATTTCTCGCCATTTCTAGTCATTTTATCTAGTTCCTTTCTCCTTTTACAATTCTTTCCATGCTGGTTCTAATGACACGCACGCATAATTCTCAGCCTGGTTTTAAAAGTCAGTTTAGTAATGAAGCAATGAAACAATGCTGAAGATGTGAGGACATTCCAGGGAATAAGAAAGGGCATGTTGAGATCACTTCGAGCGCAAATTGTGAAACTGGGGAAGAGGGAACATAAAGAAATACTGTCAAAATGCATCATCGGCAAGTTTGCACCAAGTCTATAGGGACCGTTCGTGGTACCGAGATTGTTGTCTAGTGGTTCTAGGTAATTGACAAATACATAAGGCAAATATGTGAATCAATCAAAAGGTGTTATGTGTGTTTTCCTCAACTTGTTTAACTGTGTAGTTTGTACTTGGCATGTTTTGGAGATTGTAATGACGAAGGCATTTTATTCTACTATCCAAACACTTTATCCTTTGTTACCCCTTTGAGCCTCGGTTATTTTCTTGCATACCCCTCTTTCGGAATCAATAATAAAACTCGTAAATCCGAACAGGGAAAGTAAGTAGAGAAGCAAGAGAAAAATAGTGAAAAGAAAAGAAAAAGAAGAAATGAGAAGAAAATAAAAAGAAAAGAAAATAAAAGAAAAGAAAAAGAAGAGAAAGAGAAAGAAGAGAAAAGAAAATCGAAGAAAAGAAAAGAGAAGGAAAAGAAAAGAATGAAAGAAAGAAAAGGAAAAGAAAGGAAAGATCGCAACAACAAATGTAGTCGCCTGAACTACATTTGACTTGATCCCGAAAGGGTACGTAGATAGCCTCTATCTGAGGTTCAGTCGCACCAAAATAAAAGTCCAAAAGCACCAAGAAGGAAACTAGGGCAGAAGTTGTGGTTGTTGTGGAGAAATCGGATTTCGAAAGTTGAAATGTTGAACCAATGTTTGAATTGTTTTTAGCCTTTGATATCCTTTCTTTCTAACCCTATCCGAAAGCCAATGTTACGGTCCAAAGAAAGACCTTCTGATCAGTCTTCAAGAGATGCCAAGTCAAGCGAGCAGAGATGAATCGTATCAGGGGCAACACTCTAGTCCAAACGAAGGAAATGACAAATGAGAGAGTCTTGTTGATGAGATCCCTCACGGGTATCCCAAGGTGACGAAAGCTGAGAGAAATAAAAAATGAGAGAGTCTTAATGGTGAAAACCTTCACAAGCACCATAAGGCGATGGTGAGTTGAGAGAAAAGACCAAAATGCGAGAGGCTTGATGGTGAAAACCTACGGGCACCACAAGTCAAATAAGGATTGTGAATCAGATCGGGCAAGCATAAGCATTGAAGCTCAATTTCACATCGAAAAGGTACAACAAGAGCTAAACAATCGGATTTGCTAAACGGAACAGGCCACATGTGCATGTCAAGGTCATTAGAGTCGGTATCCACATCCGATAGGTTTCTACTTTGTAGTTTGCTTGTCAGGAATCATCTCTTTCATTGTCCTCCTAGTACGTTCCTTTTGTCCTGTTTACTTCCTCCTCTTGAGTCGGTCCGGTTATAACAAGTGAAAAATGACTTCAAAGTCTGCCACTAAGCTTTCCAATTGGACAAAACGGGATCTGGTGAACACATCAAGGCATCAAGTCAGGAGAAAACAGAAGGCACAATGAGTTTGCCACAATCAACATGCTTTGGGATCCGTGTGAAATACGAAGGCATGGTACGTATCAACTCAGGAACAATGCAACAGATAAAGGATGTTTAGTGAACGGGTCGGAGATATCTTCCGTGTTAAGGGTGACAAAGAAAAGGGGTTAGAAAGGTCTTCAAGTGGGAATCAGTTATCACAATAAACTCAAGGCCAAAGCCAGTGGTTAAGTCAAGAAAAACATCATATACACGAAGTGGGGACAATAGACACGCCGTGGGATTCATATGAGACATAAGGGTTGGGGAGATGCCAGTTCATGCAATGCAATAAATGGAGGATATCGGCCGCCTCGAAGTTCAAGGCCACAAACCAACCACCATATTTTAAACTTACAAGTTTTCTTTGTCTGAAACAGGAACAAAGCAGTGCAAGAAGGTCGGTTCAACAATAGGAAGGAAATGAAAGGAAGAAAAGGAAGAAGAGGAAAGCCGACAAAAGGGAAGTTTCTCAAATCTTGGTCTTTGCCGGTCTTGCTAGTATGCATAAAATGATGCCATTGCTTTTCACATTTTTCCTCGTAGGATAAAAGTCCTAGTCTGATGGATTTTACTCCATTTAGAGAATCTTAATCTGATGAAACTTTCTCCTAAGATAACAAGATAACAAAAACCTAGTCCGATGAATTTTCTCCTAGGGTCTGAATCTTAGTCTGATGAATCTTTCTCCTAAGATAGAAAGCCTAGTCTGATGAATTTTCTCATAGGACAAAAACCTTAGTCAAATAGTTTTACTCACAGGGGATATACATGCCAATTAAGTCTTTAGTTTTGCTCTCACCATCGCATCAATAGCTTAGGTAACAACTTACAAATTTGCCCAGCTACCAAACTGGAGCAGAAAATTTTCTTTGTTTGTCTATTTTGTTGCAGTCAGGAGCCCACCTGGAGAACAAGGGAATACTTTTCAAGTTCAGCAATCAGGAGCCCACCAGGAGAACAAGGGAATACTTTTCAAGTTCAGCAATCAGGAGCCCACCAGGAGAACAAGGGAATACATTTCAAGTTCAGCAATTAGGAGCCCACCTAGAGAACAAGGGAATACAATTCAAGTTTCAGCAGTCAGGCGCCCACCTGGAGAACAAGGGAATTACAATTCAAATTTTAGCTTTCAATTTTTTATATAGTTGATAACATGTTGTACCCAGCCACCAAAATGGGGCAAATTTTTTTTTTTGATTGTCTATTTTGTTGCAGTCAGGAGCCCACCTGAAGAACAAGGGAATACTTTTCAAGTTCAGCAATCAGGAGCCCACCTAGAAAATAAGGGAATACTTTTCAAGTTCAGCAATCAGGAGCCCACCTGGAGAAAAGGGAATACATTTCAAGTTTCAGCAGTCAGGCACCCATCTGGAGAACAAGGGAAGTACAATTCAAATTTTAGCTTTCAATTTTTTATATTTGATAACATGTTGTACCCAGCCACAAAAACCGGGGCAGAAAATTTTCTTTGTTTGTCTATTTTATTGCAGTCAGGAGCCCACCTGGAGAACAAGGGAATACTTTTCAAGTTCAGCAATCAGGAGCCCACCTGGAGAACAAGAGAATACTTTTCAAATTCTGCAATCAGGAGCTCAACTGGAGAACAAGGGAATACATTTCAGCAGTTGGGCGCCCACCTAGACAATAAGGGAAGTACAATTCAAATTTTAACAGTTAAAGTTAATATTTGATAACATGATGTGCCCAGTTACCAAACTGGGGCAGAAATTTTTTTTGTTTGTTTATTTTGTTGCAGTCAGGAGCCCACCTGGAGAACAAGGGAATACTTTTCAAGCATCGCAGTCAGGAGCCCACCTGGAGAATAAGGGAATACTTTTCAAGCATCCACAATTAGGAGCCCGCCTGGAGAATAGAAGCACATATCTCAAATTTCAACAGTCAAGCATCACTCGGAGGAATGGCAAAACATTGCCAATCATAATGCAAGGCAATAACACAAGAAGTCCAGTGAAAAACACAACTTCAAGGCCACACAAGAGCAAGTTTGAAGACATAGATAGGACCTTTTTGTAATCCATCGATCATAGCTTAGGCTAACTTCTTTTTATTTTGATACGGTGTAATAAGAAGGTCAGCTAGGAGTAGCAGCAACAATAGCAGTGAAATCACAGCTCCTGGTAGTCCCAGCTACCAAACCTTCCCGAACTACCGACCCAAATCAATTCTAACACACCACCTACCGATAACAAAACATGAAGAAGCATGAAATGGGGAAAACGGAGCAATAACACATAAGATGACGGGCCAGTTTGTCACAATAAATAATATAGATCTCAGCCTACTTTTATATTTTTATGGCACCACGTGCCCATTTCATTCATCTCATGGCAGGCGTGCCACCCGCTCCCATTTTAATTATCTTGTGGTAGGTGTACCACCCGTTCCCATTTCAATTATCTTGTGGTAGGCGTACCACCCAATCCCATTTCAGTTAAAGTACAATATCGAATGAATCATTACCTTTAATACGAGATAATCAATAAATCAAAACGTAGTAAATTTTCCTTTTTAGGTAAAGTACAACCTCAAACAGTTTAAGGAAAATTAGTTGAGAAATCCATTGAGTTAAAAATGTAACAATTGTTGAAATTTGAAGTATTGAACATATAAAGAAAAAATAAAGTGAGGTATTGTAAACACTATGGATTCCAGCACAAAGGATCACAACTGTAAAGGGATCTAAACAGTTAATACACTTGAATTGTTAATAACAAGTCAACACAGCAAACAAAAAGTGCACGGCATCACCCTTCGTGCTTTAGCACTCTCTCACCAAAACAATACACGGCATCACCCTTTGTGCTTTACACTCTTCCTCACCCAAGAAACAAACACAATGCAAATAGTGTAAAGGAATCTATAACATTGAAATAAAATCAAGTAACAATAGAAAATCAGTAAATAAATGTAAAGGACAACATAACTCAATTAGAATCAGGAAAACATCAAGGACAAGTGCACGTCATCACCCTTCATGATTTTTCTCTCGTCCACACCATAAGAATCAATATAAAATGCATGGCATCACCCTTAATACTTTTACTCTCATCCTCACCATAAAATTAATATAATCGGCATAGAATTTACATCATGCGGCACGGCATCGCCCTTCGTGCTTTTACTCTCATCCTCACCATAAAATCAATATAATCGGCACGGATTTGTACATCGTGCAGTACATCATCACCCTTCATGCTTTACACTCTTCCTCACAAAAATCATACACGTCATCACCCTTCGTGCTTTAACACTCTTCCTTACCCAAACAACAATCACAAGAAATAAGGGCAAGGAAATAAATGTAATCACAATAAAATCCCGGCAAGGGAAACAATAGTACAACAATCAAATCCCGGCAAGGGAAACAACATTAAACAATAACATCCCGACATGGGAAACAACATCAAAACAATGACATCCCGGCAAGGGAAACAACATCAAAAAAATAACATCCCAGCAAGGGAGACAACATCATGATTCTCTTTCTCATTTCTTCTTTCACATTTACTTCACAACTCGATTCACAACTTGAGCCAATGCTATATAATGTTCAACAATTATATTCTTAACTTGAGCCTATGTTCAACAATTGAATTCTCAACTTGAGCCAATTCTCTATAATGTTCAACAATTCAATTTTCAACTTGAGCCAATGCTCTACAATATTCAATAATTCAATTCTCAACATGAGCCAATGCTCTATAATGTTCAATTAAAAATAATACTTCCACAAGTCATATTCCCCAATAAAAATTATCATATAGAGCATACACAATACGAAACGGAGTCACATTGATCAAAGTATAAGACTCGCGGGCATTCTTGATACCAACGCATAGATACTCGTCACCATTCCTATACGTCGTACTCAACAAATAACACATAACAAATAGGACACAACTCCTAATCCCTCAAACTAAGGTTAGATCAAACACTTACCTCGCTTTGCAACCAAATTCAAGATTCCAATAAACCTTCGCCTTGAAAATTCGTGTCCGAACGCTTCAAATCAAGTCACAAATAATTTAATATACTCGATACAAATAGTAGAAATTAATTCCATATGAATTTACTAATTTTTTGGATTAAAATCCTCGTGGGGCCCACTTCTCAGAATCATACGAAATCAAAAAATATGATAAACGATTCCGATACGAGTTCAACCATACAAATATTATCGAATTCCGACATCGGATTGGCTTTCAAATCTTAAATTTTTATTTTTGGAAGATTTGGTAAAAATTTGATTTTCTTCCATAAATTCATGGATTCATGATGTAATGGAATCATGATCTATAAAGAATTTATGATAACGGACACTTACCTCATTCAATTTTGTGAAAACCCCTCTGAAAATCGCCAAAACCGAGCTCCCCCAACTCTATTTTTGTCAAAAATGGCCAAAACCCCGATTTTATAGAGTCTGATGTTTTTGAGCGCCACAGGTAGCGTGGGGCGCTGCCTGTGGCACACTTTCCAGAGCATTAAAAATTCCCAGCACCTGGGCTAGCACCCCACGCTACCCTAGGCGCTGGCAGTGACGGGAAATCTTTTCCGACACGAAAATAAGCATAACTTTCTCATACATTGTCCGAATTGGATGATTCTTTTTGCTATGGCTCCGAAATTTCAATACGGATCCAACGCTTCAATCAAAACCGAATTTGGAGTTCATTTACTTAAAAGGATACCACTTATTCTTGAAGAAACGACATCAAAACATTCTAAATTAAGTTCTGTTAAGCATCTGAGACCTTTCAAATCAATCCGAATATATGCCTAAGTCCGAAACTATCATACGAGGCAATTATAATCATCGAAACACCATTCCAAAGTCATTTACACAAAAGTCAACTATCCGAGCAACTATTTTCTTTTAAGTTTCTTAAATGAAAACTATTCTTTAAATTTAGCTCCAAATCTTACGAAAACAAAACTTGACCATACATGCGGGTCATAATGCGTCTTACGAAGCTCCTTGAGGTCTTAAGCCGTTGAACGAGGCGCTAATTCTTAAAATGACATGTCGGGTCGTTACATTCTCCACCTCTTAAACAAATGTTCGTCCTCGAACGTACTAAGGCTTATTCCGAGGTTGCCAAATTAATAATTTTACTTTTACACATATACTCTCGGTTGATCTCATGTTACCGCATTTGACATAATCCCGACAACACCATCTCACTTGAAATTATTTCCTTTATCCATATTTGTAAACATTAAGACCAAATTTCTTACACTCCGAACATTTTCAAAAAGGTCTGATTTTCACATCATCACATTATCTTAGTCTCACCTGGCTATAGCAACACGTCCCTACGCACGCATCAACTTTGTAATAGCGCTTAACGGTTGTTACATCCTTCCCCACTTAGGGTCATTCACCCTCAAATAAGAAGTAGAGTCCGCTCTCAAATACATAATGTAACTTTTCTCTTTCTCTGCATATCTCAATATCCTAAAATTTTCTTACTCTCAAATTTTTCAGAAATCTCGGCAGAGTCTCCCCTGTAATTGGGACTATCCACCTGTCAGAGTAACACCAAAACAACTCCTAACAACATTTCACAACCCGACAAATCACCAAAATATATTTATCAATAACACCAATCTCCACATTACAAGCATTGCATTTTCATAATGGTATTTGGACTTGAAACCCACCATATGTATGCTCATAACCACGTCTCTGGTCTTAATAGTTGTTCTTAAATAACAACATTGCCAATTAACCTCATGTTAACAAAATCTCATTTCAAACCTCCACTTTACTAATAATGAGGCATGGAGACCACATAATTACTTACCCGAATTAACGAGTCACATTTAACGCCACCTGTGCACTTATCTTGTGAGAAACAACTCAATGGTTATAATACAAATTGGCAAATTATGCATAGAGATATTCATACAAGAATTTTCAAATAAGCCTCATAGGTAAGACCTATAAGTACTATAGTACGAATTTTTAATTTCACAGGGGAGAATTTAAACACATAATTTTTTTACCAAAGGACCTCGTCCTTATATGACATCCACCGCAGCTTGTAGCTGGTTTAAATACCTCACATCATATAAAACAATACGAGGATCTCGTCCTCAATTTCGTACCACAAGTAATATGCACATTGTGCCAACTGAAATTTTTTATTTCCTTTCTTTTTCTTCTAAATAAATTTCGTCAAACAAAATCACAACATATAATAAACCCTTACTACCGATATGGAATAAGCAATTTAAATCATTTTTTCCTGAAATCACATCAAAACCCACATCACAACTATTTTTAGTGACTAACACATAATGATAGACATAGCTATCTCCATAAAATATCCCAACAGGAGTATGCACATAAGTAGATTTTAGAATTACGAAGCCCATTCCTAAGTGGAGCACAATAAGAGGACTTGCCTCGATACTCAAAACCGAATCAAGTTAAGAAAATTATTACCTTATAAAAATTTGAGACTGTACTTGTAACGACACCATCTAGTGTTGCGGCCTCAGGCATACCATAGAAAAATATATCAACGGGCTGGGTCTCCACCTCTAAGAGTCTCACCTCCACCTCTAACATCATGACCCCTACATCTGGTTGGTCATGTAAGTGGAGTAGTAACTGCAATAGGGCACGTAGCCTGGGTACTTTAAAAAAAAATGTTTCTCCCAAGTCTAGGACAAATTTCTCATGGTGTGCCTAGTACTACCACATTCATAACAATCTCTTTAAGGGTTTGGATGTTCACACTGAGTCTATACCAGACAACTGGATTAACCATTATATGAACCACGTGTCAGTGGTGTATTAAAAGAACTTACTAGAGCACTCCCAGTAACCAGATATATTGATTGGGTTAGTCGACTGCCCGAGCCCCTACACTAATGATGTATAATTGTAGAGTAGAATCCACTGAATCCTTTGAAACCTTGAGACCTGTTAGTCTTCTTAGCTTCCTCTTTTCCTCATCCAGAACACATTCTAACATTTTGGCAATTTCTACCACTAGCCAAAATGAAGTATCAACCTGTAGCTTCCCGGGTTTTTACTAAATTTCAAGATCCTACTTGAGTAATTTAATGAGTCTGTGGACTCGCTCTCTAGCTTAAGAACCAAAGTAGGAGTATGACGGCTAACTTATTGAACCTGATGACATATTCTGACACTGTCATGGTGATCTGACATAACCGTTCAAACCACATATACCACATATTACAGAGAATTCGGGAGACAAACTCCATAAAAAACATTTCTGAGAACTGAGCTGAGTAGGTAGTGTTACATTGCCTAGTCTGCCCTCTTCATAGGCTTGCCACAAACATTGGCGGCTAATTTCTTCTTTTCCTATATTGACTCAACACTACTGAGCTAACCTATTTATTTTTTCATATACTCTTCGATTCTTCTTTGGGGTAACTCTTTACCCTAATTATGCACAATAATCACAAAAGTATAGCTCCATCAAGATAAATCTTGGCATGAACTACATAGTCCAAAAAATCATCAACCTCTGTACTTCCTCTGAAGCACCCCAAAATCTGCAACCTTGACTTCCACACTGAGCAAACCTTCTGTAAATGAATTTTTTTTCTAACTCATATAAACCAACCAGATGCCATGACCTGTCTAATTCCTCAAACCATTTGGAAATCCCGTATTCACCCTCGTAACAGTTAAGCCCACTCTTATAAGCGATCCAAACTCAAATTGCAACAAGTATATTTTAGTGATAAAAGAGGACTACCAACCAACAACAGAAGGATCACACAAACTTCAGAATATCTCGCAGAAGATAATCCACTTTCTTAGCCTCAAACTGGTATCTCTATACTCTTCCATAATCATAACTATTACACAATCACTAAATCCCCACTCATAACACAACATGAAGATTTACTTCGCTCCACAACTAAACTCACACGAGAGGTCCTTCAATACACCCATAGCTCAAGGCCATATGCCAACTCAAGACATAAGTCAAACACCCAATAATCCTTGCTACATCCTCAGCAAACCCTTCCCGTCACATTCTAACAATTTGAACACATCTCGCAATCAAATCATACTCACCCCTAGTCATCAGTCACAAATCCCACCATAAGGACACAAACGAACATATAAGTCCCAAATGCACATGATCACACAATCGAAATCTCAGTACTCAAGCCACAGACAAAACCTGGCCTCACATCCTCTAGACTGGCCCAACATCACACACATAAATCATATGTCGAACCTCATCCAGGGAATCACTAGTAGTTGATGCACAATAGATACCAAGCGCTCATGTGCGCATACGAATGCATGAAAGAAATTCAAGGAGTTATACTTCAAGCTGAATCAATGTCACATGATGAGAATTCAAGAATGTGGAATTTCCTAAAGGGTTATGCAGCCTCTCAATGATAAGTACAGACGTCTCCGTACCGATCCGCAAGAGTCTACTGAACCTTGTCTGTGAATTGTGAGACCTATGTAACCTAGAGCTCTGATACCAACTTGTCACGACCCGAATTTCCCACCTTCAGGAGTCATAATGGAGCCTACTCATGAAAGCTAGGCAAACCAACTGTTTTAACAAATTTCATTTTTCCCATTTTTTTATCCTTTAAGAATTATGAAAGAATTTCTTATAAACAGCGGAATTTAAACAAGCGGAAGATACAATAAAAGAATTTAAATATATCCAATACAACTTCTTAAACAAAGACAACCCAAAACTGGTGACAAAACTTCACATACGGTCTAAGAATACTACAAACAAGGTTCGAAAAATAAATGCAACAGTGTTTCTGAATTACATAAATGAAACAGGAAGAAAGGATAGAGGGAGACGCCAGGGCCTGCGGACGCCTGCAGGACTACCTTGGATCTCCATATGAACAAGTTAGAAAATCTCACTGCGGTCCGAAGTCCACAACACTGGGATCAATACAAAAGAGTATAGAAGTGTAGTATTAGCACAACTGACCCCATGTGCTGGTAAGTGCCTAGCCTAACCTCAGCGAATTAGTGACGAGGCTAGGACCAGACAACCAAATAAACCTATGCAATATAGTGTACAAAATAATAGGAAGCAGATAACAATGGTAGAAACAATGATCAACCAGTGATATAAATAGCAGGCAACCAGAGCAACATTAATGTTTCTCGACAAATAATAAATACAAGAGCAATCAATTACTCAAGTCCTTCATTTATAAATCTTTCTCCCATAAATCCCTCAAGTAATAATCTCTAAGCTAATTTGATTTTTCAATAAATATATTTTGAATATATTTCCTTTCGAGTAAAGGTCACCATGTGACGCCTCATTTCAAAATCATAAATAATATAGGTCTCAACCCACTTTCATATTTTTACGGCACCTCGTGCCCATTTCATTCATCTCATGGTAGGCGTGCCACCCGCTCCCATTTTAATTATCTTATGGTAGGCGTACCACCCGCTCCCATTTCAATTATCTTGTGGTAGGCATACTACCCGCTCCCATTGTAACTAAAGTACAATATCGAATGTATCATTACCTTTAATGCGAGATAATCAATAAATCAAAACGTAGTAGAAATTCCTTTTTAGGAAAAGCAAAACCTCAAACGGTTTAAGAAAAATTTAGTTGAGAAATTCATTGAGTTAAAAATGTAACAATTGTTGAAATTTGATGTATTGAACATATAAAGAAAAAATAAAGCGAGGTATTGTAAACACTATGGAGTCCAACACAAAGGATCACAACAGTAAAGAGATCTAAATAGTTAATACACTTGAATTGTTAATAACAAGTAAACGCAGCAAACAAAAAGTGCACGGCATCACCCTTCGTGCGTTAACACTCTCTCACCAAATGAATACACAGCATCGCCCTTCGTGCTTTACACTCTTCCTCACCCAAGAAACAAACACAAGGCAAATAGGGTAAAGGAATCTATAACATTGAAATAAAATCAAGTAACAACAGAAAATTAGTAAATAAGCGTAAAGGACAATATAACTCAATTAGAATCAAGAAAACGTCAAGGACAAGTGCATGACATCACCCTTCGTGCATTTACTCCCGTCCTCACCATAAGAATCAATATAAGCTGCACGGCATCACCCTTCGTGGTTTTATTCTCAACCTCACCATAAAATCAATATAATCGACATGGAATTGTACATTGTGCGACACGACATATCTCTTCGTTCTTTTACTCTCATCCTCACCATAAAATCAATATAATCGGCACGGAATTGTACATCGTGAGGCACGGCATCACCCTTCGTGCTTTACACTCTTTCTCACCAAATCATACACGGTATCACCCTTCGTTCTTTAACACTCTTCCTCACCCAAACAACAATCACAAGAAATAAGGGCAATGAAATAAATGTAATCACAATAAAATCCCGGAAAGGGAAACAATAGTACAACAATCAAATCCCGACAAGGGAAACAACATCAAACAATAACATCCCGACAAGGGAAACAACATAAAAAAATGACATCCTGACAAAGGAAACAAAATCAAAACAATAACATCCCGGCAAGGGAGACAACATCATGATTCTCATTATCATTTCTTCTTTCACGTTTACTTCACAACTCGATTCACAACTTAAGCCAATGTTCAACAATTCAATTCTCAACTTGAGCCAATGCTCTATAATGTTCAACAATTCAATTGTCAACTTGAGCCAATGCTCTACAATATTCAGTAATTCAATTCTCAACTTGTTCCAATGCTCTATAATGTTCAATTAACAATAATACTTCCACAAGTCATATTCCTTAATAGAAATTATCATATAAAGCATATACAATACGAAACTGAGTCACATTAATCAAAGTATAAGACTCATGGATATACTTGACACCAACGTATAGATACTCGTCACCATGCCTATATGTCATACTCAACAAATAACACATAACAAATAGGACACAACTCCTAATCCCTCAAGTTAAGATTAAACCAAATATTTTCGTCGTTTTACAAACAAATTCAAGATTCCAATAAATGTTCGCCTTGAAAATTCTTGTCCGAAGGCTTCAAATCTAGTCATAAATAATTTAATATACTCAATACAAATAGTAGAAATTAATTTCATATGAATTTACTAATTTTTCGGATTAAAATTAAAAATTTAACTCAAAAATTGCCCGTAGGGCCCTCTTCTCAGAATCATACGAAACTCACAAAATGTGATAACTCATTCCGATACGAGTTCAACCATACAAAAATTATCGAATTCCGACATCGGATTGGCTTTCAAATCATAAATTTTTGTTTTTGGAAGATTTGGTAAAAATCTTATTTTCTTCCATAAATTCATGGATTCATGATGTAAATGAGTATGTAATCATGATATATAAAGGATTTATGATAAGGAACACTTACCTCATTCAATTTTGTGAAAACCCCTCTGAAAATCGCACAAACCGAGCTCCCCCAACTCTATTTTTGTCAAAAACGGCCCAAACCCACCATTTTATAGAGTCTGACACTTTTGAGCGCAACAGGTAGCATGGGGCGCTGCCTGTGGCACACTTTCTAGAACACCACAAATTTCCAGCGACAGGGCTAGCGCCCCATGCTACCTTGGTCACTGGTAGCGACGGGAAATCTTTTCCGACACGGAAATAAGCGTAACTCTCTCACGCGATGTCTGAATTGGACGATTCTTTTTGCTATGGCTCTGAAAATTCGATACACATCTAATGATTCAGTCAAAAACTGAATTTGGGGTTCATTTACTTAATGTGATACCACTTATTCTTGAAGAAACGACATCAAAATATTCTAAATTAGGTTCTGATAACCATCCGAAACCTTTCAAATCAATTCGAATATACGCCTAAGTCCGAAACTATCATACGAGGCTATATAAATCATCGAAATACCATTCCAAATTCATTTACACAAAAGTCAACTCTCCGGACAACTATTTTCTTTTAAGTTTCTTAAATGAAAACTATTCTTTAAATTTAGCTCTGAATCTTACGAAAACTAAATTTGACCATACATGCGGGTCATAATGCATATTACGAAGCTCCTTGAGGTGCCGTTGAACGAGATGCTAATTCCTAAAACGACATGTCGGGTCGTTACAGATTAAGTGCATTAAGACACTAAGAAGAATTTTAATTTAGAAAACCAGAGATTGGGTAAGGGCTCGAAATTATCCCGAGGGGAAGGTGTAAGCACCTCTCGAGATCCACTAGTGTGGTTCCTGGATATACTATAATTGTGACTTTAAATACAAACAACAAGTAGACAAGCAAGAGTTTCACATATGAGGAGGGGTTTTCACATAATTGTTGCACGTAATTAAAGTTAAAGAAAAAGCTGAAATTTGAGAAAAAACATTCTGAAATTCTAAAGGTTATAAAATAAACAAGTAAATGGAAGGGGGTCCTAGGTTTATAAATAATATAGATCACCCCACACAACACCCAGTAATCGCTTATAAACGTGGTGTTGTGGCGTGGTCATCATATCCATATCTACCATTTCACACCCCGTTAAGGTATTAAACGCGGAATGGTATCGTTTTACTTATTGCATGTTATTACCCGCCCCAATCCTATCAGTTCCGAAGGCATTTGGGACTACTAATCCTAAAGGGAAGAGGTATGAGGTTTTATAGTTTTCAAAAGGAAAGAATTCTAAGACGACAATAAAAAACACATACGACAAGTATGGGGGAAAAGCACATAAACAAATAAGGCTCAAACAGGCCTCCTTAGATCAGATAAAGAATATAGTTTAGGATGCATTACACGTACTATTTAAGTTCTAAATGAAATTTAAAAGGAGTTGGTGGCAGACTGATTTATTACATAGTTTAAATAAGAAGCCCGAATCAGGCCTGCCTGCTGGTTGTAGTTAGTAAAATGTGATTCAATTTATAAGTTTGTCCTAAGGCTTAAGTTTGTCCTAAGGCTTGCCTAAGTGATAGATGAAACCTATAGGCATGATAACTATTGAGTTTAGAAACAAAAGTAGTAAAGCTAATTGCAGATTGATTTAGGAAGCGGTTTCCAGTTTTAACACAAGAAGTACGAATTCTGCAATTAGACATTATTGTTACTTATAGGCGGACGAAATTTTCAGACTTGATCTTTAATTCCTATAGGCGTGCTTTCTATGCGTTGTTAGTTTTAACCACTTGTGTAGACCTAATGAAGATACAGAAATCCTATAACATGGTATCTAAATGCGATTGATTATACAATGCCTATAAACACATTTGCCTAGTGATAGATGCATATGCAAAATTCAGAATGGCCTATGGACATGTTTTATAAATGCATGTGCGAGATTCAGATTTTTAAGTAATTACAGACATAGTATCATATGAGAGTGCAAAATGTCTTATAGTTAAGGTATCTACATGAAAGATGCAAGAGTCTTATAGGCATGATAACTAAATGAAATGCATAAGTCTTATAGGCATAATAACTATATGAAAAAATGCATAAGTCTTATAATCATGATAACTATATGAAATGCATAAATCTTATAGGATTGAAAATTGTATGAAATGCAGAAATTCTTATAGGCATGGTAGCTAGATGAAAAGTGCAGGAACTAAAGATTCCTATAGCCAAGTTATCTACCCATATACATGCACGGTTACCCCTTCCCTTTTCACTAAAACAACCCCGAAAGTTTGTTACAAAGTTTATTACCACCCACATAAAATAAGAAATGCAAAATAACATAAGAAATTGAAAATTACAACCAAGGAGAGCCTGATTCTGACTTCCTGTCTGAAGTATGTAGTAAACCATCTCCAAAGATCATATTCCAAAAGCCTTTCTCTCATTTGAGGTGTGTCAGAGTTCCCTAAGAGCCCCATGGACCATGAGTAGTGCTTACACCCCAAATATTTGACCAGATTATGGTATAGTGCAGTGTGGAAGGGCCAACCCTCAGGTGTCCAGGTTCAGAAGGAACTCAAGGTCCCACGGCAAGGCTCACAAGAGGGGGGCAAAACTTAGAAGCTAAGAGTGAGTGTAAGTACACATAGAGGAATTTTGAAAAGTGGAAAGGGGAAGTGGCAAAGGGGACAAGGACAGGCTAGTGGGCATACCTAGCAATGGGAAATGCTAGCACACCCCACAAGCTTGTTAAAACACATTGTTTTGGGAGTTAGGATCCCCTAAGGGATCAAGTCCAAACATGAACAATAACTTGCATATTTCCATGTCCAAAACCACAATTCAAAGCACATAGATGGAAATAGGGTGCAGGGATTCACAAACAAAAATAGGTAAAAATGAAATTAACATGCTAGTTAAACATTTAACTCCACATAGACAGTAAAGTAGACATGGATGTAAAAGCTGTAAGTAAACACATTGGGATGACGTTGAAGCTAAAACTAGAACAAACTAGTCTCAAGGAAACAAGTAAGAAGAAAGTAGTAGTCTTGCAAAGACAAACTGCAAACAGGTAGTTAGAATACTATGAGTTTAGAAGAGAATTGTGAGATTGTAAGTGTGAAGTCTAATCGTGAGTTAAAATTGTCTGTAGTAGTGAAAAGGAGTCGTGCCTTTTATAGTGTATAAAGTAGGTAAAAATAAGTCAAGGACTATTCTGAAAACTAATTGTCAATCAATTACACAAGATATTCCCTTAATTAAGTGATCCACATTTCAAACGAGTAAAACAAATTAAGGAAAGAAATCAACCAAATACTTTGCAATGTAGTAAATTAGGGGCAAATACATAGAGGATTATTTAAGGACAAGGTATTTGACATATGCGGTTGTGCAACTTAAGGAAAGAGAATCAATTTAACAACAAAGAAATCAGAAGTCCAAAGATTTGGTATGAATGAACCAAGACAGAAAGGTGGAAAAGGTTCTAACTTAAGGAAAATAAGTAACAATCAATTAGACATATTAAATCGAATTTTGAATCAATCACAAGTTGGAAAACCTTTTTGAAGAAAGATTTATCACATATAAAATCATACAGGCACGTTAAACATGAAAGAAACTTTGTATGCCAACCAGTAGAAAAGTCTAGTGTAGAAGAATTTAAAATGTTTAGAATTCTATACAAACAAAGAAGTTTAAACTTAGTTCCGAGACTCAGAGCTTAGTCTGAAAGAGTCAAGGGTTCTAAAATAAAACCCTGGTTCAATCACAGGATCAAACCTCGGCAGAACCCCCCAAATTCTAAGGTTTCCACCTCGCATCAAATATAGAGATGACGAGACAAGTAGTCAAAATAGGCTCAGAGATTTCTTTTCAGAAACTCATGAGGAACTATGCAAACACAGTAGAAGGTTCAAGGCAAACAAAGTGAAGAAACTAATTCGAAGCATAATGAGAGAACAGTCATGATAGTCGAAGAAACACGTTTAAGAAAATATCCTTTCAGAAAGGATTTAAACAGGGTTCACTAGAAGAGAAAACAAGTAAACACTTAAGAACACAATAGTAGATATATTAGAAGAACATACTTATAGAAGGGACTTAACCAAAGTTCAGAGGAGGAAAAATAGTAAAACACTTAAGAATACAGTAGAAGAAACATGTTTAAGGAGGTCTTTCTTTAGAAGAACTCAAAGAAGGTTCAGCAAGAGGCAAACAAGAGACTTAAGAACCTAGTAAAAATATAGTAGAAGAACAAAAGAACACCGGAAAAGTATAACAAAAGAACATATAGGAAATCACAATGAGATAAACGTGAGAGAGCATGGTATAGAAACACAGTAGAAAAATGAAATATAGAAAACACAGAAGAACATGTGTGGTAAAAGGAAACATATGAAAGCAGTAGAAGACAAGTACACACAAAGAAAAGGGGAAGAAAATTCAGAGAAACATTCTAAGCACTTCAGAAAACCCTAAATCGAAAAAGAAGTGATTTTAAAAGTAATTTTGGAAGAAACGTTGGGGAAATCGTTTGAAATTCAAGTAGAACATCGATACACAACAGATCTAAGAAAAATTGGAGAAAACCTCGAATAATTCGGGTTTCAGAAGTACTATAAAATGAGAAAGGCTTTGAAAAGGTCCGATCTGAGTCGGAGAAGATTAGAATCAGGCTCAGAAGACCAGGATATGCCGGAGCAAGACAGGAGATGGCCTTAGGACCTTGGGTCGGTGGAGATCTGAATGAACACCTTCAAGATCAGACCTCAAACCTTTGAGTACCAAGTGTATAAGAGCAAAGAGAGGTGAGTTTAAGACCCCCATGGCCGCAGGAGCCATGGTTTCCGGTAGGTTTCGAGGTGGGAACGATTAGAGGCGACTAGGGTTAAGAAAGGTTATAGAGAATTTGAGAGAGGATAGGCGTTTCAAGGTGGCATCTTAGGTGAAATGGATTAGGGTTAGGGGGTTTTGGGAGATTAAAAAGGTAAGGAGGAATCATGATCGTTGATCAAAATAATCTACTGCCTGGATCAAAAGTGGAGCCGGGCGGGCTGGATAAATAGGTCAAGGGTCGGGTTAAATTGGAATTGGGCTAGTCCGGTTTGGGATTGAAATTGGGTTAATTAGGAGGGGTTAATTTGGGCTAAAATTGAAACGAAATAGGGCTAACTTTTAAATAGTCACTTTTTTCTTTTTATTTTATAAAAATAGAAAAATGATTTTTGAAAATAAATTAATGGTTATAAATTAATTAGTAGTATATAAATATAATATTAAAAATACTAGAATAAAATTTTTAATTATAAACGCAATTAATTCTTAAAATAGGCTAATATTGCAATTAAGTACAATTTAGCTTTAAAAATACCAAATCAATTTATAAAAATGTGCAAAAATTACCTGAGTTATATTTTGGTATAAACATGATGAAAAAATAAGTGAATCACAAAAAATAATTAATTTTGAGAATAATTATTAGTTTGTATTGTTAAAATAGGGCAATAAATGGGTTTACAAAATCTTTTAAAAAATTAGAAAAAATACCAAAACATTTGGATACACTAATATATGCACAAATATATATATACACACACACTATTTTGAAATTATTTTGCATATAAAAAATATACAGGAAAAAATTGGGTATCAACAGCTGGCCATCTTTACCCGGGAAGGATGAAAGAGTTGTCGGGTAAAGACATGGTGGCCAATTTTTACCGACTGAAATGGTTTGAAGAGGTTGACCATTCTCTGGTTTCTAAGCTGCCTACATATCTATGGTCTTACAGGAATCAGGCCACATCTAGTTCAGGATGCGAGGGCGGAATATGCCGATGGAGATTTTCCAAGGACGGATGCGATATTCAGGTTTGGGACGGATGGTTAAGGTCTAATAGGGCTGTAGGAACTGGAGCGGGATCGCTCCTGATGAGACGACAGTTGCTAGACCGTTTACCTGCAAATAAAATAATACAAGTGCAAATCGTGCAAAATAGTTTAAACATGATGCAAGTTCTCGTCGGACCATGAATGTTGTCTTGGACGGTAAGGATGACGTCCTTAGAACATGATGTCCTGGGCCATGAAGCGTATGATAAATGACTCGCAGTCTATGAAATGATGCTCTCGGACTATGAGAATGATGCCTTCGAACTCTGAAGCATTTAAATAATGACATGCAAAAGATAAAAAGGGGTCCTGAGGCCATGGCATTGCATTCTCGGGCTATACGATTGGTGCCTCCGAACAATGATACCTTTGGATAAATTTGGTGATCTTTCAGCCCATGCAATGCGATATGTGGCAATCTTTCAACCCATGAAAGCGTAAATAAAGTGGCGATATTTCAGCCGATGCAAGACATAAATAAAGATGACAATCTTTCAGTCGATGCAGGACATAAATAAAGGTGGCGATCTTTCAACCATGCAAGGGTAAATAAAGGTGGCGATATTTCTGCTGATGCAAGATTTAAGTACAGTGGTGATTTTTTAGCCAATGCGGATGGAGACACAGTTTAGTCTCAGAAGGAAGAATGGTAGCCTTGTACAATGCAAGAAATGCAGATGGAGGTAGAGCTTAACCTTGGAAGGCAGAATGGTAGCCTTGTGCAATGCAGGAAATGCAGATGGAAGTAGAGCATCACCTCGGAAGGCAGAATAGTAGCCTTGTGCAATGCATGAAATGCGGATGGAGACAGAGCTGTCTTTGAAGGCAAAATGGTAGCCTAATGCAGTGCAAGAAATGCAGATGGAGGTAGAGCTTAAACTCGGAAGGCAGAATGGTAGCCTTATACAAGAGATAAAAGACGAATAGTAATAAAAATTCTTAGCTGATAGCCAGTAGTTGATTATGATATTGCGACTGCTGGGGATATTGTGTGCGGAAGGAAAATGTGAATAGGTGCGACGGTTGTGAGGGTTGTATTCCTGAACAATATGAGCGTATAATATATGATTTTGTGACTTGGGTGCCTGCATCTAAAGAAAAATTGTGAGTTTTGTAAAAGGGAAAGGTTAGTTCATGTCCCTGCTGACTTTGCTTGACCTTCTCGACTCTGATCTGATGACACGGTATGTATCATAGGGGTAGCGTTGCTATACTGAGCGATTTCGATAGTAAATATGCATGAGTTTGTTAAAAAATATAAAGTATATAAGAAATAGTTTTTTAGATGAACCGATGACTATACCATGGTTTAGGACATTGCAACTTCTCTCGTTACGGAATATTGAGGGTCCTCATCAAAATTTTTCCCCAGTTTAATGGGTTGATACTCCTGACCGCTGCTTGCGATGATCACTTGAAGTTACTTCAGAATTTTGAGGGTCCTCCTCAAAATTCTGCCCCAGTTTCCGATTGCGGGGGGAAATGAAAATTTTATTGAATTGTGACCGAACCCATAAGGCTAAGTACGTATCCCCTCTTAAATGGGAATCAAGTCAGACGTAGTTCAAATTACATCATATAGGAAAATTAGATCACACATAGTAGCGCTTGACTGCATCTGAATTTATTGATTTTGGCTAAACTTCTCCATCCATTTCAGCAAGTATCAGGGCTCCTCCCGTGTGAAATTGATGAACCATGTATGGACCCTGCCAATTGGGAGAGAATTTCCCTTTGGCTTCATCTTATTGCGGGAAATTTTTCTTCAACACCAGCTGCCCCGGTGTGAACCGTCTTGGCTTGACTCTCTTGTTGAAAGCTCTGGACATTCTCTTCTGATAAAGATGATTATGGAAAACTGCATTTATTCTCTTCCCATCTATAAGAGCCAACTGCTCGTAATGACTCTTTACCTAGTCTGCATCGTCGAGCTCGGCTTCCTGTATGATCCTTAAGGAAGGAATTTCTACTTCCGCGGAAAGGACTGCTTCTGTACCATAAACCAACATGTAGGGAGTTGCACCAGTAGATGTGCAAACTGTGGTATGGTACCCCAATAAAGCAAATGATAGTTTCTCATGCCACTGCTTATGCTTTTTTACCATTTTTCTCAGTATCTTCTTAATTTTCTTATTGGCGGCTTCTACAGCTCCATTCATTTGAGGCCTGTAGGCTGTGGAATTCTTATGTATGATCTTGAAGGCTTCGCACATAGCTTTCATTAAGTCACTTTTGAGGTTAGAGCCATTATCAGTAATAATCGATTCTAGGATCCCGAACCGATAAACAATACGGTCATGAACGAAGTCTGCCACGACTTTCTTAGTCACTGCTTTATAAGATGCTGCCTCGAACCATTTGGTGAAATAATCAATTTCCACAAGGATGAATCAGTGGCCGTTGGAAGTGGAAGGATCAATTGGTCCAATAACATCCATTCCCCAAGTGGCAAACGGCCATGTTGAGCTTGTTGCATTAAGCTCGTTTGGAGGTACCTTTATCATGTCTGCATGTATCTGATAACGGTGGAATTTCCGAACATACTGGATGCAGTCTCTCACCATTGTCATCCCAAAGTAACCAGCACGGAGTATCTTTTTAGCTAAGACAAAGCCGTTCATATGTGGACCACAGGTCCCGGCATGAATTTCCTCTAGTAGTTTAGATTCTTCCTTCGCGTTGACGCACCTTAGTAATCCCAAATCCGGAATCCTCCTATACAAGATTCCTCCGTTGTGAAAGAAATTGTTGGACAATCTTTGAAGCGTGCGCTTCTGAGTAGTATTTACAAGCTCTAGGTATTCTCCCTTTGCCAGATATTCCTTGATGTCGTGAAACCAAGGTTTTCCATTTGCTTCTTCCTCGACATGAGCACAATAAGCTGGCTGATTATGGATTTTCACCGGAATAGGATCAATGAATTTCATATCTGGATGTTGTATCATAGATGACAGGGTAGCCAATGCATCGGCAAACTCGTTCTGGACTCTGGGAACATGCTGGAACTCTGTCTTTGTGAACCTCTTTCTCAACTATTGTACGTGGTGTAGATATGGGAGTATCTTGGAGTTCTTGGTTGCCCATTCTCCTCGTACCTGATGTATAAGTAAATCTGAATCTCTAACTACTAGCAATTCTTGAACGTTCATGTCAATGGCCATCTTGAGCCCTAAGATGCAGGCTTCGTACTCGGCGTTATTGTTGGTGCACGGGAACCTGAGCTTGGTGGATACTGGATACTGCTGACCAGTTTCTGATACTAGGACTGCCCCTATGCCAATTCCTTTGAAATTTGTTGCTCCGTAGAAGAACATTCTCCAACCGTCATAGGATTCTGCAATATCCTCTCCTATGAATGATACCTCTTCATCAGGAAAATACAACTTTAGGGGATCGTATTCTCCATCCATAGGGTTTTCAGCAAGGTGATCCGCTAGTGCCTATCCTTTGACTGCTTTCTGAGTCATGTAAACAATGTCGAACTCACTCAATAGGATCTGCCACTTGGCGAGCTTGCCAATGGGCAAGGGTTTCTGAAAGATTTATTTCAAAGGATCCATCCTTGATATCAGATACGTAGTATATGCATAGAAGTAGTGCCTCAGCTTTTGAGCTACCCAAGTTAAAGCACAGTAGGAATGTTCCAACAGAGAATATCGAGCCTCGTATAGAGTGAACTTCTTGTTGAGGTAGTAAATGGCATGTTCTTTCTTTCCTATCTCATCATGCTA
Organism: Nicotiana glauca; assembly: GCA_026770625.1. Lineage (NCBI taxonomy): Eukaryota > Viridiplantae > Streptophyta > Magnoliopsida > Solanales > Solanaceae > Nicotiana > Nicotiana glauca. The sequence goes on along the minus strand of MU767367.1, from coordinate 14,029 downwards.
ACCCAAGACACAACCTTCGGCACCATCTACTACTGCGATGTAGAGTAACAAAGGTCTACCCGGCTCGGGGACCAAAACTGGTGGCGTTGACAAGTATTCCATGATTCTTTCGAAAGCTTTCTGTCATTCATTGGTCTATTTGGTGGCGTCATCCTTCTTCAAAATCTTGAAGATGGACTCACAGATAACTGTTGATTGTGCTATGAACCGGCTGATGTAGTTGAGTCTCCCCAAGAAACTCATCACGTCCTTCTTGTTCTTTGGTGGTGGAAATTCTTGAATGGCTTTGATCTTTGATGGACCAAGTTCTATTCCCCGGTGACTCATGATAAACCCAAGTAATTTTTCATCAGGAACCCCAAAGGCACATTTTGAGGAATTCAGTTTCAGTTTGTACCTTCGCAATCAGTTAAAAAACATCCTTAGATATTCTATGTGATCAGTGGCTCTCTTGGATTTGATGATGACATAATCCACGTATACTTCAATCTCCTTGTGTATCATGTCATGGAAAATGGTAGTCATGGACCTCATGTAGGTGGCCCCTACATTCTTTAACCTGAACGACATCCTCTTGTAGCAATACATTCCCCACGACCTAATGAAAGCCGTTTTCTTAGCATCTTATTCGTCCATCCAGATCTGATGGTACCTCACGAAACAATCTACAAATGATTGCAACTCGTGCTTGGCGCAATTGTTAATCAGGATGTGTATGTTTGGCAAGGGAAGTCATATTTCGGACTGGCCTGGTTGAGATCCCGATAGTCGACACAGACTCTAACCTTCCCGTCCTTCTTTGGTACTGGTAGAATATTGGCTAACCATGTTGGATACTCCACTACCCGGAGAACCTTAGCTTTGACCTGCTTGGTGACCTCTTCCTTGATTTTCAAACTCATATCCGGCTTGAATTTTCTGAGCTTCTATTTTTCTAATGGACATCTTGGATCGGTTGGCAATTTGTGAGCCACAATAGATATACTCAGCCAAGTCATGTCGTCGTACGACCATTCAAATATGTCATCATATTCTCATAGAAACTCTGTGTATTCTTTCTTCTCTGACGGTGATAAGTTAACGCTGATCCGTGTTTCTTTGACATTTACGGCATCTCCCAGGTTAACAATCTCAGTCTCGTCTAGGTTGGACTTAGGTCTATTCTCAAAATTCTCAACTTCTTTAATGAGTTCCTCTGGTATATCATCTTCCTTTGAATCTATGTCTGTTTGTTGCGTTGTCTCGTTGTATGTCACAGTCATTGGTTCATCAAGATAAGTAATAGTAATGATGTATAAGTAAAGTAATGAGAAAAAATATTAAGAGTAAGATTTATAAGAAAGTTTAAATGCTTTGATAAATTCCATAACTATTTTTTGAACATTGGAGCTCTTTCTTGCGAAAAATAAAAATGTGAAACGAAAGTAAACTAGCAAAATAAAATAGTGCATGATGCTTGTTCAGCCTTGCTACCCTGAAGCTCGTCAGGCTCTGGTTGTTCTGATAGTCCAGTTATTGAGGCATGCTACTCTACTTATAGTCTGTATGGAAGGGCCTTCCTCCCCCTCCTCCTCGAGAATGACACATGAATCCATATCATCATCATCTAGGAACAAATTCCTCATTGATGCTAGGGCTTCTTCTTCGTCTGACCCATGGATGACCTCGGCCGGTTGGAAGGACTACTCCAAACGGGGTTTTGGCTACTCCAATGGGTAGTAAGGACCGCGCCAGGGTGGCGACCATTCGTTGAATTCTTTCCAGGTATACTCATACACCAATCTGAAGGTGGTGCCATTTTTCTTGAGCTTGGTGGGCTTAGTGATTCCTTGGAGATTCTTGCCATGCCCCTTGCAAGGTTCATACCCGATCCAGTTCAATATGATTTCAATTTTGTTATTCCACCATTTATCCTTATCGACGGCGTTAACTCACTCGATGTGGTGGTAAGTTTCCCCGCCTATCCTGCTCCTTCATCTAATTGCTGGAATGGTCTGGCGACTGTATATGGGATTGCTACCATCGCCATGAATGATCACCTCCTAGTGATTCCAATCGAACATCACTACCTGATGTAGTGCTAACGCCATGGCTCCAGCAGCATGAACCCATGGTCATCCCAACAACAGATTGTAAGATGCTGGCACGTCTATCACTTGAAAATCAACATCAAACCAATTAGGCCCCATTTGCAAACATAAGATAATTTCCCCAATAGTAGACCTTTGAGAACCGTCGAAAGCTTTAATGTTGATGGCCCCGTCCTTAATTTCATGCAGCCCTTTTCCCAATGTCCTAAGTGTTACCAACGGACAAATATTGAGACTGGACCCCCCATCGACCAGGATCCTGTTGATAAAGTAATCTTTGTATTGTACGGTGATGTGTAATGCCTTGTTATGAATCAATCCCTCCGGTGGTAGTTGATCTTCATGGAAAGTTATTTTTTGACTTTCCAACACCTAACCTACCATCTTAGCCATCTCTCCGCCGGTGATGTTACTTGGTACATATTCCTCACTCAGCACTCTTCGCAAGGCATTCTTGTGTGCATCGGAAGTTTGTAACAAAGCAATGATAGAAATTTGTGCTGGTGTTTTGTTCAGCTGATCAATGACTGAGTATTCTTTGGCTTGTATCTTTCTCCAGAGATGGTCAGGAATAGTTTTAGTGATGGTTGGTTGACTAGAGGCTTGCTTGCCAGACTCAGCCAAATGCTCCGAGGTACAAACCCTATCGGTTCTTGTCATTCCCTGTGCTGCAACGGTTTCGCCGAACTTGACCTTCCCCTTTCTTCTGGCCTCGGCTATGTAGTCCCACGGTATAACCTTCATATGGAATGGTGTTGTGGCTGATTTTGCCACTGGAATTGGCGTGGTTGTCTTTACTCCGAACGGCGCAAGCTTCTTAGGTGGTAAGACTGCAACTTTAATGGGTGTAGGTGTGTTTGCTGGCGATATAAACTCAACTTCAATTGGAGCTGGCATCTTTGCAGAGGGTGATGCTTCAAACTCGAGTGGCATGGACATGTTTACCTTGGCATGCCCAGAAGGCTGAATCTGGACCACAATCAGATTGAGGGTGACTATTGGCTTCTTTGGATCATCGCCTTTTATTATTAATCTGATTGATCCCTTGGGGTCCCAATCGTCCTCTATCTCGATCATGTGAACACCTCTACCTTTGTTGTCTAGAAGAGGGTTATTGCGGACATTCAAAGCAAGCTCTTTTGCTACAATGATCTTATTGTCAATCAAAGAATGGATTTTATCCTTCAAAGAGCGGCATTCATCAATGGTATGTCCTTTCATGCTGGAATGGTATGCACGGGATTTATTTGGATTGGTCCACTGAGATGGGTTTTTAGGTGTTATAGCAAGGATAGGTGTGACATAACTGGCAGCCTTGAGCTGCTCGTATAGCTGGTCAATTGGTTTAGCAATGGCGGTATACTGTTTGGGAGGTCTGCGGTCGAAATTTGGTCGTGGTCTAGGGAAGTTCTGGCATGGGGGAGGTGATTGGTAGTTGGATGGTTGGGTATTGTAGGCTTGGTAAACATGTGCTGGTTGGGAGTATTTAGGTGAAGTAAGTTGATATGCGGGAGGTGGAGCTGATTGGTAAGTGGGTGATAGAGTTTGGTAAGTGGGTAAGGGTGCTTGGTAATTTGGGGTAGGCTGATAGGCGATTGGAGGTATTGGGTATGTTTGATACTTGATGGGGGATTTGGCTCTCTGTGCAACCATTAGAGCGCCTACGTCCCTTTTCTTGGACGTACCACCAAATTGTAATGCCTTATTGGTAGCCCCATTTTTCTCGCAAAATCGGGTTTATGACATTTGGGAGGACAACTCGTTACCTTTTGGGAATTGGGTTTAAGAGAAGTGAAGATTCGACACCTAATAATTAAGTTCATTAGGACACTATGAAGAATTTTAATTTAGAAAACAAGATATTGGGTGAGGGCTCGAAATTATTCCGAGGGAAAGGTGTTAGGAACCCCTAGAGATCCACTAGTGTGGTTCCCGACCATACTATAATTGTGACTTTAAGTACAAACAATAAGTAGGCAAGCAAGAGTTTCACATCTGATGAGGGGTTTTCACATAATTGCTGCAAGTAATTAAAGTTAAAGAAAATGCTGAAATTTGAGAAAAAGCATTCTGAAATTCTGAAGATAATAAAATAAACAAGTAAAGGGAAGGGGGTCCTAGGTTTATAAATAATATGGATAACCCCACACAACACCCAGTAACCGCTTATACACGTGGTGTTATCGCGCGGTCATCATATCCATATCTACCCTTTCACACCCCGTTAAGATATTAAATGCGGAATGGTCTCGTTTTACTTATTGCATGCTATTATCCGCCCCAATCCTATCAGTCCCGAAGGCATTTAGGACTACTAATCCTAAAGGAAAGAGGTATGAGGTTTTATAGTTTTTAAAAGGAAAAAATTCTAAGGCGACAATCAAAAACACATACGACAAGTATGGGGGAAAAGCACATAAACAAATAAGGCTCAAATAGGCCTCCTTAGATCAGAGAAAGAATATAGTTTAGCATGTCTTACACGTACTGTTTAAGGTCTAAATGAAATTTAAAAGGAGTTGGTGGCAAACTTATTTATTATATAATTTAGATAAGAAGCCCGAATCAGCCTGCCTGCTGGTTGTAGTTAATAAAATCTGATTCAATTTATAAGTTTGTCCTAAGGCTTGCCTAAGTGATAGATGAAACCTATAGGCATGATAACTACTGAGTTCAGAAACAAAAAAAGCAAAGTTGATTGCAGATTGATTTAGGAAGAGGTTGCCAGTTTTAACACAAGAAGTACGGATTCTGCAATTAGATATTATTGTTACTTATAGGCGGATGCAACGTTTCAGACTTGATCATTAATTCCTATAGGCATGCTTTCTATGCGTTGTTAGTTTTAATCACTTGTGAGACATAATGAAGATGCAGAAATCCTATAATATGGTATCTAAATGCGATTGATTGTTCAAGGCCTATAAACACATTTTCCTAGTAACAGATGCATATGCAAGATTCAGAATGGCCTATGGACATGTTTTCTAAATATATGTGCGAGATTCAGATTTAGTATTTACAGCCATAGTATCATATGAGAGTGCAGAATTTCTGATAGGCATGGTATCTACATGAAAGATTCAAGAGTCTTATAGGCATGATAACTATATGAAATGCATAAGTCTTATAGGAATGATAACTATATGAAAAAGTTCATAAGTCTTATAGGCATGATAACTGTATGGAATGCATAAATCTTATACGCTTGATAACTGTATGAAATGCAAAAATTCTTATTGGCATAGTAGCTAGATGAAAATGCAGGAATTAAAGATTCCTATAGGCAAGTTATCTACCCATATACATGCATGGTTACCCCTCCCCTTTTCACTAAAACATCCCCAAAATTTTATTACAGCCCACAGAAAATAAAAAAAGAAAAATAACATCAGAAATTGAAAATTACAACCAAGGAGAGAATGATTCAGACTACCTGTCTGAAGTATGAAGTAAACCATCTCCAAAGATCATATTCCAAAAGCCTTTCGCTCATTTGGGGTGTGTCAGATTTTCCTAAGAGCCTCATGGACCCCGGCCAGTGCTTACACCCCAAATATATGACCAGATTATGGTATAGTGCAGTGTGGAAGGGCCAGCCCTCAAGTGTCAAAGTTCAGAGGGAACTCAAGGTCCCTAGGCAAGGCTCACAAGAGGGGGAGTAGAACATAGAAGCTAAGAGTGAGTGTAAGTGTACAGAGAGGAATTCTGAAAAGGAGAAAGGGGAAGGGGCAAAGGGGGCAAGGACAGGCTAGTGGGGATACCTAGCAATGGGAAATGCTGGCACACCCCACAAGGCTATTAAAGAAAATTGTTTTTGGAGTTAGGATCCCCTAAGGAATCAAGTCCAAACATGAACAATAACCTGCATATTGCCATGTCCAGAACCACAACTCAAAGCATATAGAGGGAAACCGTCGTGCAGAGATTCACAAACAGAAATAGGCAAAAAGGAAATTAACATGCTAGTTAAACATTTAACTCCACATAGACAGTAAAGTAGACATAGATGTAAAAGTTGTAAGTAAACACATTGGGATGATGCTGAAGCTAAAACTAGAACATACTAGTCTCAAGGAAACAAGTGAAAGAAAGCAGTAGTCTTGCAAAGACAAAGTGCAAACAGGCAGTCAGAATACTATGAGTTTAGAAGAGAATTGTGAGATTGTAAGTTTGAAGTCTAATCGTGAGTTAAAATCGTCTGTAGTAGTGAAACGGAGTCATGCTTTTTATAGTGTAGAAAGCAGGCAGAAATAAGGCAAGGACTAGTTTGAAGAATGATTGTCAATCAATTACACAAGATTTCCCCTTAATTAAGGGATCCAGATTTCAAACGAGTAAAACTAGTTAAGGAAAGAAATCAACCAAACACTGCAAAGTAGTAAATTAGGGGCAAATACATAGAGGTTTATTTAAGGACAAGGTCTTTGACATACGCGGTTATATAAATTAAGGAAAGAGAATCATTTGACAGCTAAGAAATCAAAAGTCCAAATATTTGGTATGAATGAACCAAGACAGAAAGGTGGAAAAGGTTTTAACTTAAGAAAAATCAGTAACAATCAATTAGACCTATTAAAAGGAATTCTGAATCAATCACAAGTTGGAAAACCTTTTTGAATAAAGATTCACCACATATAAAAGCGTACAGACACGTTAAACATGAATGAAACTTATTATGCCAACCCGTAGAAAAGTCTAGTGTAGAAGAATTTAAAATGTTCAGAATTGTATGCAAACAAAGAAGTTTAAACTTAGTTCAGAGACTCGGAGCTTAGTCTGAAAGAGTCAAGGTTTCTAAAATAAAACCCTGGTTCAATCACATGATCAAACCTCGGAAGAACCCCCAAATTCTAGGGTTTCCACCTCGCATCAAATACAGAGACGAGGAGGCAAATAGTCAAAACAAGTTCAGAGATTTCTTTTCAGAAACTCATGAGGAAATATGGAAACACAGTAGAAGGTTCAAGGCAAACAGAGTGAAGAAACTAATTCGAAGCATAATGAGAGGACAGTCATTGTAGTAGAAGAAACACGTTTAAGAAAAAATCCGTTCAGAAAGGATTTAAACAGGGTTCAGTAGAAAAATAAAACAAGTAAACACTTAATAACATAGTAGCAGACATAGAAGAAGAACATACTTTTAGAAGGGACTTAACCAAAGTTCAGAGGAGGAAAAATAGTAAAATAATTAAGAATACAGTAGAAGAAACATGTTTAAGGAGGTCTTTCTTTAGAAGAACACAAAAAAAGTTCAGCAGGAGGTAAATAAGAGACTTAAGAACTTAGTAAAAATACAGTAGAAGAACACAAGAACACCGAAAAAGTATAACAAAAGAGCATATAGGAAAACACAGTGAGATAAACATATGAGAGCATGGTATAGAAACACAGTAGAAAAACAAAATGTAGAAAACCCAGAAGATCATGCATGGTAAAAGGAAACATATGAAAGCAGTAGAAGACAAGTACACACAAAGAAAAGGGGAAGTAAAGTCAAATAAACAGTTTAAGCACTTCAGAAAACCCTAAATCGCAAAAGAAGTGATTTTTAAAGTAATTTTGAAAGAAACGTTGGGGAAATCATTTGAGAAACTCAAGTAGAGCATGGATACACAACATATCCAAGTAAAATCGCAGAAACCCTCGAATAATTAGGGTTTCAGAAGAACCCTAAAATGAGAAAGGCTTTGAAAAGGTCCGATCTGAGTCGGAGAAGATCAGAATCAGGCTCAAAAGACCAGGATACGCCGGAGCAAGACTGGAGATTACTGTAGAACCTTGGGTCGGTGGAGATCTGAATGAACACCTTCGAGTTCAGACCTCGAACCTTCGATTACCAAGTGTATAAGAGCAAAGGGACGCGAGTTTAAGACTCCCATCGACGGAGAAACCATGGTTTCCGGTGGGTTTCGATGTGGGAGCGATTAGAGGTAGCTAGGATTAAGTAAGGTTCGAGAGAATCTGAGAAAGAAGAGGGGTTTCAAGGCGGCGTCTCAGGTGAAATGGATTAGGGTTAAGGGGTTTGGGAGATTAAAAAGGTAAGGGAGAATCGTGGTCGTTGATCAAAATGATCAACGACCTGGATCAAAAGGGGAGCCAGGCGGGTTGGATAAATGGGTCAGGGATCGGGTTAAATTGGAATTGGGCTGGTCCGGTTTGGGATTGAAATTGGGTTAATTAGGGGGGAGGGTTAATTTTGGGCTTAAATTGAAACGAATAGGGATAACTTTTAAATAGCCACTTTCTCCCTTTTATTTTATAAAAATAGCAAAATGATTTATGAAAATAAATTAATAGTTCTAAATTATTAGTAATATATAAATATTAGATTAAAAATACTGACTCAAATTTGTAATTATAAACGCAATTAATTCTTAAAATAGGCTAATATTACTATTAAGTGCAATTTAGCTTTAAAAATACCAAATCAATTTATAAAAATGTGCAAAAATTACTTGAGCTATATTTTGGTATAAACATGAGGATAAAAGAAGTGAATATCAAAAAATATAATTTTGGGAATAATTATTAGTTTTGTACTGTTAAAATAGGGCAATAAATGGGTTTTAAAATCTTTTAAAAATTAGGAAAAATATAAAAATATTTGGAGACACTTATATATGCATATATATAACTATTTTGAAATTATTTTCCATATAAAAAATATACAAAAAGAAATTGGGTATCAACACTATGTCAGGGTTTTCCCCCCTATATAAAGGGGACCCCAACTTTTGTAAAAGATATCTCATTCACTACAATAAAATATTCTACTTAGCTTTTCTTGTTTACGTGCTCAACAATTGTTCTTCAGCTTTATTGTCTTTACTTTATTGTTCATACTTTTTTACTCTTAGCTCACCTCGAGGCCCCTGAGGTAATCGAGCTCGAAGTCCTTATTACTCTAACAAACTGGTTTGGTTCATCAATCCTTCTTGCTTAAACTTAATATTACATAATATCCATTAGTATTAGAATAAATTACATATATTTAAAACTACAAATTATCTTTCATTGTTATTTACATTTTCGAGGTAAACAGTTTGGCGCCCACCATGGGACTAAAGATAATAATGATTATTTTAATGCTAGTTTTCTAGTAACACACATTATTCTTCACACTTTTTCTTGTCAAAGATTCTTTGATTTCAGGCTAAGATAGGTCTAGCACACATAATACACCTTCTCATGATAGTGAGGGACTCAGAGAAAACAATGGCATAGGGGTCAGTGTACCACCCATAAACTCTGAAAGAGTGCCTAATATGGAGCTGATTGATAACAGTCCGCCTAACACCCTAAACACGAAATTCCAATGTATTCAAAATAAAGTAAAGGGAGAACGAGATGTTAAGGGAGTTTGTATCCCACTTTCAGTAAGAACGAATGGTGTTACCACCAGTCTCCGATGACTGGGCTGTACAAGCCTTCACACAAGGGCTAAAAGAACAAAGCTTGATAGCTTCGAAGTAGCTGAAGTAGAGCTTGATCTAGTATCCCGCCGTGACTTGGGCGGATGTGTATAATAGGTACAAATCAAAAATTAGGATCGAGGATGACCAATTGGAGCCCCCCTCGGGCTCAGTTTATTCGATTAGGTCACTAGCAAAGGAGTCAGGGAACGGAGACAGGGGGTCAAGATCTAGTAAGGAAAGATTTCATCCATATGTCAAAAATCAAAGTAACATACCTCGGAATGATCGAAGAGCGAATCGAGGTCAAAGTTCTCGGGGACTCATGAATAAAACCAGGTTTGATAGGAACTGGGGACCAGCAGAGGCGCCTCGATTGTTAGAGTACAACTTCAGCATTGATAGCTCAGGTATCGTCTCAACCATTGGCAAAATTACAGATACTAGATGGACCAAGCCTATACGGACCGATTCTTCTCATAGGAACCCCAACTTGATGTGCAAATATCATATTACTTACAGGTATCAGACCGAGGATTACAGGCAACTTAGGAAGGAGGTAGCCCGGTTGTTCAACGAGGGGCATCTTCATGAATTTCTCAACGATCAGGCCAAGAACCATTTCGGAGAAAGAGATGCAAACATGAATAATGAACCTGAAGAACCTCGGCATGTCATTCACATGATCATCGGTGGAGTCGACGTCCCACAGGGACTGATGTTCAAACATACTAAAGTAGCAATCATAAGGGAAAAACATACTCAGGAATACGTGCGCGAGTACCCCCTCACATTCAGTAATGAAGACATCGAAGCCTTGTCTCAACTTCATAATGATGCTCTGGTAATTTCTATCCTTTTAAATAAAATTCAAGTTAAACGTATTCTCGTGGATCCAGGTAGTGCGGCAAATATAATCTGGTCAAAGGTCATGGAGTAGCTCGGGTTACTTGGTCAAATCATACCAGCATCTCGAGTCTTAAATGGATTCAATATGGCAAGCGAAACAATAAAAGGAGAAATCATCCTCCCAGTCAACGTGGTCGTAACCCTACAAGACATCACATTTCATGTCATCGAGGGTGACATGAATATAACCCTTTGCTTGGAAGGCCGTGGATCCATAGCATGAGGGTGGTGCCATCGACCCTTCATCAAATGATGATATTCCCAACAAAGGATGGTGTGAAAACAGTATGTGGAGATCATCATGCAGCTAGGGAAATATTTGCAGTCCATAACTTGGCACCGATATCAGCATCATCTGCATTGGAAAAGTCAAAAAATGAACAAGTGTCCAAAAGGCAATCACAGCTCATATCCTCAGTCGAGCCTAAAGGACAGGTGGTCGAAGAACTCAAGAAGGCCATAATGATCTAGTTTCCTCCAGAACAAAAGATATGACAGAGATTCCACCTGAGATAACTACACATGAGTGTCGATCCCATATCTGAACTAGAAAAGCAAAAGAGTGGACCTCAGTCTGAGGTAAAGCATGCATCCGTAAAAAAAAGAGGTAACCAAACTTCTCAAGATAGGATCCATTAGGGAAATAAACTATCCCGGATGATTAGCTAACGTAGTGGTAGCCCCTAAAAGGGGGAACAAATTTAGAATGTGTGTAGACTAAAAATATTTGAACGAAGCATGGCCTAAAAATTCTTTTCTATTGTCCAACATCGATTGTTTGATTGATGCTATGGCCGGCCACGAGATCCCTACCTTTCTCGATGCCTATTCCGGGAAAAACCAAATTTAAATGAACCTGGAAGACTAAGAAAAGACTTCGTTCACCACAAAATATGATGCTCATTGTTATAATGTAGTGCCCTTCGGGCTAGAAAATGCAGGAGCCACATATCAACGCCTAATTGATAAGGTGTTCGAACATCAAATAGGAAAATCTGTGAAAGCTTATATTAATGACACATTAGTTGAGTCCCTACACGCAGAGGACCATTTAACCATTTGCAGGCGACGTTCGATATCCTAAGAAAGCACAACAAGAAGCTCAACCCTGAGAAATGCACTTTTGGAGTTGGCTCGGGGAAGTTGTTTGGTTTCATGGTGTTAAAAAAGATTATTGAGATCAACCCAGATACAATCAAAACTATCATTCAAAACCTTAAGGTGAGATGATGCAAAGGGGAAATGGAGAGAAATGTTACCCGAAGTGATCAGCATACCGAATGATATCAAAATTGAGGATGGAGAAGACCCATTTTTTCTTTGGTATACGGGTCTGATGCATTGATCCCAGTCGAAGTCGAGGAACCTAGCGTCAGGTCTCAGCATGCCATCGAAAACTCAAATCGTGGAGCTATGAAAACTTCTCTCTAACTACTAGATGAAAAACAAAGGATCAAAAGGTATTATAGTGGAAAGACAAATCTTCGATATCACAAAAAAGGAATGCCAGACCCCGATTAGGAAGGATCGTACCGTGTTCTCGGAGTCATAATGGAAGGATCCAACAAACGTAGCACAATGAAAGGGGAGCAACTACCAAACAATTGGAATGTATCATCGCTCAGATGTTATTACTGTTGAGGTATGACCTTCCACCCCATTTCCGTTTGTATTTAAAACTAACTCCTTACATGTGTTTGATTGGAAACATCGAGACACCTTTTAGCTCGAAGACCTTGGGTTTTAAATCATGCATTGCACTCTTTTTCCCATAGATCGGGTTTTATCCCGAATAGGGTTTTACCGGCAACGTTTTTAACGAGGAAACACCTATATGCTACCTAAGGAAATATTCAACAAGTATTCAAGGCTTCTTTTCAATATGCCTCGAACACTGGGGGGCCCACCCTCGGAGGACGCATTACCGAAGGAAGTAATTCATGCCAAGGAGGACCTCGAGAGGGGAACGTTGTAATGGGACAAATGGTCAAGTGAACCGTGTCCATATAGAATAGTCGAGCCTCTAGCGGCAAAACACGTACGCATGTATCAATTATTTTGAAGAAGAATTCTTATTATCTCAAAACACTTTGTGCCTCAAAGAAGTCTACTATTTTTCACATTTAACGGCTCAAGGGCCAAGAACTCGAATAGTCGGGGACAGTCATCAACGATTGACACATCGAGCCATTAAACGTTTGAACTTATAAGACCTCAAGGAGGCACGCTCGAACTTATAAGACCTAAAAGAGGAACGCTCAAGCTCACAAGTCCACAAAGAGGCATCCCCTCGATATTAAGGTCAAGGCCATCACACTCGGGGACTAAAGGCTACGGCCACATAAAATACTATGATCATATAAAAGGCTACGACCGAAATAATGCGGCTCGGAGACGTTTGACTTCTGCCATAAAAGATAAAAGGCCTTCATATACTTCAAAAAAACTAGTTAAATCAGGCTACCCTCGACATAAGCAAATTAAAGGGGCTTTGGTATATTCAGCCCTCAAATAATGCGAAGGCTTTGATAACGTCAGCCTTCGTGAAAATCTCAAGAGGTATTCGATTAACGTTGCACATCAAATTATAAACGAGGTTTCAGTCAATCAAACATTCGAAGAACCCAAACGGGTATCAAAAACACATGCTAAGGCATACAAAATTTTCACTAAGACTTTTAGCCAAAAAGAGGGAAAAGTTATAGCCATTTTGAAGGCCGAATCGCCCCAACATAAAGAGCCTAAGGGATGATGTATAAGAGCCTAAAGGCCAATATAAAAAATCCTTAGGGATAACTTTAGTTCTAGTTCGAGCAAGTACTCGATCAACCACTAAGACTAAGAGCTACCGGAGCTCGAGAAAATTCTCACCCGGGGACTATCCACGAAGTCTAAAGGCATGACTTTGTGTCAGGTTCGAGACCTTGCTCTCGACCCAAGACCCGGGGACTATCCACGAAGTCTAAAGGCACGACTTTATGTCAGGTTCAAGACCTTGCTCTTGACCCAAGAATTCCTGCTCACTTCAGTTTAAGCTTAACTCAAGGGCTAATGAAGGCCTCAAGGAGTATTACATTGATAGGTAAGAAACATAAGTGCCGTCATGAACCAAACCATAACTCAAATCGGTCATTTAAATTACAAGACTGAATTTTCAACAAATATGAACAAGATTCAACACAAGCCAAAGATGAGAACAAAATATATTTACAACACCTACAAATGGTCTTTACACAAGAACAAGGAAGCAAACACAAAGCCAAAAAACCTAATCTACTTAAAAGACCACATCCTCAAGAATAGTGCCTTCAAGAACCTCATTCGAGACATTGATAGATGAAGAAAAGGCTACATCCTATCAAAGAGCAAAAGCTTTTAACAAGCACAGAAAAATGTGGCATGTCGTAGAACTTAGCAACTAGGGTTCTTGTCAGCACAACTATTCTAAAGCCACTCCCTGAGACGATGTACCGGTGTGGGATGCAAAAGTTAGTAGATGATAGTACCACCCCACCTCAATGGAAAGAAGAAGGAGTGAAGTATCTGTCACGACCCAAACTGGAGGGCCATGACTAGCACCCGACCATACTTGCCGAGCACCAACGTACATTTTAT
>MU767365.1:5248-22174 GCA_026770625.1 Nicotiana glauca | reverse complement strand
CTAGTTTAGCATCTCCAGTTAAACAAAATAATAAGGTAGTTCCGCATTGAATAAGTATATATTTCGACTGATAAACTCAGACTTAGTTAATCTGATAGCTAAACAGTAGTATACAAATGAAATTAGTGTTAATATTTCTAGTTAATTTCTGATATTGAAGTTACAATACTTGTTTACACCTATGATTAGTTCAGTAAAAATGTTTGAACTTGCTTCGGATTTATTAACGATTTGGGCCTGGTTATGAAAAGAGGCCCAGATCCAATCACTATGACCTATGTGCCTGAGAGCAACAAATGCAATAATACGAATTGGGCTTTAATTAGCCCAATGCACTTCTGTGCATTCCCCTTGTGTTGAATTCGATTTCCAGGCCCAAAACACGTAGTGGCCTGGATGTGAATGGAATATATAATTGGACAACATTAGTAGTTATTTTAGATAGGGGAAAAACAATAATAGAAAACATAGCACACCATAGGTTTGGCCTTTAAAAATGAAATGAGATGAGCCTCGCTAGAAAAGAAAAATGCACGGGACCCTCATCAATTATTTAATTCAAAATACTTAGAATTCGGGACGGGCCATTTAGCGAATTTCACGGCCTTCCCAAAAGTAAATAACACGTTAGTCTCTTTAGACGCGATTTTAATAAAATTACCTTCTTAAATACGGATGTGCATTTCATGCAATCCAAATCCAAATCCAAAAACGTCGAATGAGAATGTGTTGAGGATCCGGGTGCATTTCATGTGACGTGATCCAAAAACATGTTCTTAAACAACGTTCACTTTTCTTAAAAAATAAAAGTAATTTAACAAAAAGCGGTAATTAATTCTAAAATTGCGCAAATAGGATAACATGTATTAAAATCAGATACTTTAGCCAAATACGATAGTTGAGCGACCGTGCTAGAACCACGGAACTCGGGAGTGCCTAACACCTTCTCCCGGGTTAACAGAATTCCTTACCCGGATTTCTAGTTCGCAGACTGTAACAGAGTCAAACTTTCCTCAGTTCGGGATTAAACCGGTGACTTGGGACACCATTATATTCTCAAGTGGCGACTCTGAATCTTAAATAAAAATGAATCCCGTTTCGATTGTCCTTAAATTGGAAAAAACTCCTCTACGCCCTTGCGGGTATAGTAGTAAAAAAGGAGGTGTGACAATAATTATTGGATTTTTGTATGGCTAAAATGGACAATAAATTAATTCTTAAAATCTTTAAAAATTGAGAAAAATACTAAACACTTGGATATGCTTATATATGCATATATATGTTATTTTGAAAGTATTTTGTATATAAAAATACATAGGGAAAAATTGGGCATCAACAATCATCACATAAATGAACCATACAATCTTCCACATAATTTCCATTACTCAATTTGGGGCATTTCTTCCACATACTCATCACTATTCTCAACACCACCACTATCTTGAGCAGAGTCCAATCACGACCCGATCGGCTAGGTCGCCTCATTCGAGACATGTACCTCAGTCATCAATTCATTTCCCTTTTTTCGAAATTCAACATTTTGCACATCACCACTATGTGTGCGGCATGGTGTCCGACCACGGCCCGATCAGTTAGGCCGCCTTACCTAGGCGTTGTTCCTTTCTCATTATTCGTCTCATTTAAATCTTTATTACAAATATATCATATCTATTCATTGGCACTTAGGGCCACGATTATTACATCTTTTCCATTTCCAACGTCCATCTAGCAATTTGTGGTCATAGACACATACAAAAGCAATTCAAGTGACAAACACAAGTAAGATTTCACATAGTTAGCACGAAAACCTAAGTTTTAATCTTGGCTTATAGCCCAGGCATGTCAACACATGATTTGTATTCTTCACACATCTTAAAATATCAAGGATAGTTTATTACACACGTTAACGCACATTCTTCATGTTGGTATATATATAATTGCAAACCAATTCATATGAAATAACAATCGGTACATCAACAAGTTCTAGTCTTACCACGTTTGCGTAATCGCCAGCGGAGCTCAATTTCTCATAAAAGGGGATTTTATCCATACATACCTTAATATAGCTTTCCTAAATCCCTACAAAATTCTGGAACTCTTAGCACTTCGATCTATTGTGTAAGAATTACAATTTGAACCGAGAATTAGGGACGAGACTGAAATTCTAGCTTGGTTCGAGCATATCATCAAACACTAAAGGTGCATTGTGATCTTAGGCCCTTTTGTGAGGAATTTCTATCATTTTATACCCCCAATTGCCTTCCTTTTTAGTTTTCTACCTTCCAATATCCTATGGTGTGATATGCATGCAAGAATTTCATTTTTATACTCATAAATTACTTTACTACTGACCCTTTATAGCTAAGTATAGAAATAAGAGCTGAGGTGATGAATTTTACCTCTTGGGAATGAAAATTTAGGTGTCTTCACTTGATTTTCTTCAATGTTTTAGCAAGGTTCAAGGAATAATTGATGTGAGACACTTTCCCTCTCTAAGACCCTCTCTCTCTAAAAGCATCAGATAATATGCTCAAAATAAGCTATAACACTGAATATATCGATAGGGGGTCGAGTTTAAAAAATTAGAAAATTGGAGCCTCGAATCAGGTTAAAATTAGAAAATTGGAGCCCCGAATCAGGTTTGAATCGCATTTGCGATCGCAAAGTGGAAATGTGGCCCGCAGAATGGACTGCAAAAGTGCTCCCAAAATCTAATCCTTCTGTCTAGTTTTGCGGTAGAAATGCGGTCTGTATACCCGTTTTGCGGTCGCATAATGCACCGCAGAACTGCCCTTTAAAAAATTCCAAGATAATTATATGACGACTATGCGGTCCACATATCAGTTGTGCGATCGCATAATGGATCGCATTTTTTTACCTCAAATTTGACTAACACACTGACTAACTTTGCGATATAAATGCGGTCTGCATACTTGATTTGCGACCGCATTCTGGACCGCATAATAGCGCTTTTTCTGGAAAACTTTGATTCTTGATTTTTAAATGCTTAGATCAGTACACATATTCGTAACTTGGCACTACGAGCTTCTAAGTTTTGAGTACAAGTTTTCACGGGGCCTTACAGTTGTATCCTTTGACCTCTCTAGTGTGAGCACTGCTCGGGGCCCATGTGAGACCCTTATGAACTCTGACACACTAGGACCTGGTCCCTAGTCTTTTCCCTGAACTGTTTCTAATCAATTTCTCTAGTGTGAGCACTACCCTGGGTTCTTGAAGCCCTTGGGAACTCTAACACACTAGGGATTTGGGCTCTACCTTCATATATGGGTGAATAACTCAACGACTGGTTAATTTTATATTTATGAACATGAAATTTGGAGTTATTGTGGGTTGAAGGCCTGGCCTGTCTAGGTGTATTTGGGCCTATTGTAGGTTCCCTATAGTTATACTTATTCTGTAATTTACTACATTCAATTTTGGGTCTATAATAATTATTGTAATAACATTTTCGGGTGTTAGTGAAATTGGGAAAGGGATTTTTGTATACTTGCAACAAATTAGGTAGAAATCCTGCCTATAGGTTCAACAATGTGCTATTGCATGTTCAGTTATCGTGTGTTAGAATCATGCTTATAGGTATCCTATTATGTTCAGCCATTATATGTTAGCAATCCTATCTATAGGTTCAATACTTGGTTTAATTGTGGTAGAAATCATGCCTATAGGGAATTGTATATTCAATGTGTGCGCAAAACCTCATTCACATGTTGTTCTGTTTACAAATTATAGAAATCATGTCTATAGGATCTAAAATTGGAACAAATTGTAGAAAGCATGCCTATAGGTTTGAATCAACCTAATTTTTTCCAGTTTATTCATGAGTCTCCAAACACTATGATGTTACTCTCACTAGAAAACATGCATATAGGATTAAAACAGATACCTCTGGATATGTTTCTGTGATTGCCACTATTTATTATCGTGTAAAACACCTAGACATCATGCCTATAGGTTTAATCACCTTATGTTTAAAATCAGTAGGCAAATCATATAGGTTTTGGAAAGTATAATGGCTTTTGCGTATAATTGTTCGCCCATTAAATCCAGATTCATATAAAGATCCTACCTATAGGTTTCCGTAATCTTAACTATTTAAAATCAGCAATTGTCTTTGTTAACCTGACTTGCGTGTATTTGTTGTCTAATTGCGGAGGCCAACTTGAGTCGTTACTTGCTCTTAAATGAAAGTCCAATGTGTTTTAAATGTTGCATAGTTTTTGACATTTTTTAGCCTAAGTTAAGTTCTAGAACCACCCCGAAATAGAGGTCCAAATGCCTCGTGCACCATAGGCATGGGACGGGTAGTGCACGCATAAGCCATGACTTAGAATTTATTAGTGCGCTTCAGCTAAACAACTTAAAGATAGTAATTGGGTAGCAGGAGATGATAGTCTATGCCCACTAAATAATATGAGTAACACACCATCTCGAAGGAGTTACGAAGTATTATTTATGTTGCACAGGATGATCTTTTAGGCTAAAAACTTAGGACCGTCCCCCCATCCCCCACATTGCCTTTCAATCTATTATTTGTGTTTAATAATGAACTACCAAAATCCCTTTGTTTTCTTATATGATCACATAGACTAATTCATATAATGGATTTCGGCTGGGACCCACAATTGTGGACCTCGAGAAGTGCCTAACACCTTCTCTTCGAGGTAATTTTGAGCCCTTACCTGATCTTTGGTGATGCAAACTGGTCAAACACAGTTATTTGCAAATAGGTTCCCTAACACACCTTAATACATTAGGTGGTGACTCTCTCTCTTTTAAAACCTTCCTTAAAAGATTCGTCACGTGTCGAAACCCAATTTCGCGAGAAAAAAGGGGTGTGATAGCATGGCGACTCTGCTGGGGATTTTTAGGCTCTTATCATTATGAACTTGATCTTTGTGAATTAGTCTTCCCTGATAAGAATGTCTTTGTTATTTTGCTGTTACTTGAATCTCCCGTTCCCATTTTCCCTTTTTATTGCTACTTGCACATCATTTTCCCTATTTCCCCTTTATATGAACTCATATGCAACTCTTCATTTAATTTGATTAAAACTTGCATTTCCCTTTATTTCCTAATCATGTTCACTTGCTCCAAACTTTTAATTTTGCTATAGCATGTCTCTCCCCAATCCTTACCCTTTATTTGATTTATTACAATTCTTTCATGATGCGAACTAACTTCTTCCTGGTTTTCCTTTCTTTTATGTCTTTACATTCCATTCGATACTGCATTTATTGCTTTCAACGTGAAAATACTTAACAATGTGTTATTTTGTCTTTGCATAAAGCATGCTCCGCATCATATTCCACTCATGCATATTAATACCATAGCTGCACTTGATGAGTGTCCGCACTCTTCCTAAAATCACCCTTTAAATTTGGAAAGGCTTATTTGCAGTAAAACTAGTCGATCAGCAGTGCAATCGACGGTTCCGTGCCTTTCCCTCTCAAGTCGTCCGCTTGAGGGTACCAGTGTAGACTCTTCTAGAAACCCCATTCTAAAATCAAATATGCATACATCACGTCTAAACCTAGTATGAGTTAGAACGTTGTCCGCACAATAACTCACTAAGACAAACCTCGTCCAAAGTCCGCCGGGATTTCCATAATCCCAATGGACACAATCACGATTTGTGCATCATTTGGAGAAAAACTTGTCAATATGTTGATCACTAATGTGTAAATAGCCAAATCTGGAGAGGGAAACACTAACTCTACTTGTTTTGCAGAAATGAGGTTCGGCATGATTCAAAATATCCCACCTTTGCTGCTATCTGCTGCTGGACATACGGGACCTGGGGAACTTGATCGATGGAGCAAAGAAGGCCAAGCATGGAGAAGGTCCTTCTGGGACCAAATAGATTAGAAATTATGTTTTACTTGCTTTCTAGACTCGTCTTAGGTTTTGGTTGTAATAAGGCACATGCCATTAGTGACTCTTTATCATTATTGTCGTTTTAGTAGGGACTCGGTTTATTTTTCATATTAATGAAATGACACAATAATTGGCATCAATTTTTCTCCAAATCTACGTGTTTCTTAGGCCTGCCTCGGGTACAATGAGGTCCCCAAATTAGGACGCGAATTTATAATTCCGCAATATGTGTTTAAATACCGCAAACAACCTTTTAATACCCCTCACTGACTTGTTTACCTTTTGTTTTTTCTTCTTTTCCTTATTTGTTTATTCCCATCCCCTAAAGGTTAGTTCGTGCATACTGGAATCATCAGTGTATCATACCAGATCAAGAGGTCCTCCACCTCCTCCTCCTCCTTCTCACGATCCCAAAAGCAAGGGAAAGGCCAAAATGGATGATACAAGCAATATCAGGAAAGACAATGTTGCGCATGAAGAGAATGTCAAAACTTCAGATGGTCAAAGCACTCCAGCACAGAATGATTTGGTTTTACGACTGGAACAAAAGATACTAGATCTACAAGGGGAACTTGAGTAGGTACAAAAATTGGCAAACCTCTCCCTCACCTTGAACGTCCCCGACATCAACCAACAAAACACCAAAAACCCATCGTCTCCCCAAAACACACAAAACCAACAACCTCCACCAGTACTGACTCCTCCACAACATCATCATCAGCCAACTCAATATCCACAAACCACTACCTATCATACTCCTCAGAACGCACCACAACCGATCCCCGATCCTCAAAACTCAACCAATGACCACCACTACACCCAAATCCCTAGAGTCTATCAAAGCAACCGCATATATGTGGAAACCTTACCCACACTCATCAACAAACCTTATACATACCCGAGTCCACCGAAAAGGACATGCTCATCAAGAATATGACAGAGGAACTTAAGAAGCTCACAAGTCGAGTCTAAGGTGTTGAAGGGGGTAAAGGCATTGAGGGATTGAACTATGAGATCGGCGCATTCAGCCGAATATAGAATTGCCAAAGGGTTACAAACCTCCCAAGTTCGAGATGTTTGACAGAATAGGTGACCCAAAGGTGCATCTAAGGACATACTATGACAAGCTCGTAGGAGTTGGAAAGGATGAAAGGATTTGCATGAAATTATTCATGAGGAGCCTCACTGGAGATGCCCCATCTTGATACATCAGTCAAAATCCAAAGCAATGGGTTAGATGGGTAAGCATGGCATGGGATTTCATGGATTGGTTCAAGTTTAATACAAAGAATACACCAGATGTCTTCTATGCCCAGAATCTCAAGAAAAAGCCAACAAAGACTTTTCGTGAGTATGCTACTCAGTAGAGATCAGAAGCTACGAAAGTGAGGCCAGCATTGGAAGAAGAACAGATGAACAAGTTCTTTATCCGGGCCTAGGATCCACAATACTACAAAAGGTTAACGGTTATCGAGAATCATAAATTCTCCGACATCATCAAATTGGGGTAAAGTATTGAAGAAGGAATCAAGAGTGGAATGGTAACTAATTTTGAGGTATTACAGGCTATGAACAAAGCTTTGCACTCGGGGGGTATATCCAAAAAGAAAGAAGTAGGAGCCGTGATAGTAACCCAAAGACCAAAATCTCCTCTCACATACCAAACCCCTCCACCCACATATCAGCCTTCACCTCCCCGAAACCAACAACCCGCCGCCACTTACCATACTTATAACACTCAACAACATATTACCATTCACCACCACCAACTGGCCAAACCTACCAGAAACCCAAACCAAATTTCGACAGTAGACCACCCAGACAATATACTCCTATTGTTGAACCCATCGATCAGTTGTATGAAAGACTGAAGACAACCAATTATGTCACCCACATTCCCACTATTACCATGGAAAACTCTTCCCAGTGGGTTTATCCGAACAAGACGTGGCTATCACTCGGGCATGAAGGGACACATTATTGATGAATGTCGCACTTTGAAGGATAAGATCCAAACGTTGATTGACACCAAGGTTATACAAGCAAATGAGGTTGCACATAATGTCCGCAACAATCCTCTCCCGGATCACAGGGACGAAGGGGTAAATGTTATTGAAACTGATGAAGAATGGGATCCAAAACGATCAATTGGACTCATTTGTGAAGGGGATGAACCAAAAGTACCTCCAGTCACTCTCACACCTATTATAATGTAGATTCAGTCGCCAATTGAGGTTGAAATAGCCACGCTAACTCTGTTTGAGGTTATAAAACAACGGCCTCAGCCGCTCCAGCTCTGTTTGAGGTGGAATTGACTAGACCCTTCACTGTGATGGTAGCACCCACACCATCCTTTAATTCCAATGCTATTCCATAGGACTATATTGTAGAGGTGAGGAGAAAAGGAAAAGGGAATATGGAAGAGATAGGTGTCGCGCAAGGCATGAACAGGACCAGAAGGGTTTACACACCTGAGCATTTGGGAGGAACAAGCAAAGAAGCCACTCCCAAGTAGCCTATCATTGAAGAAGGTGTGGCTGATCTTTGGAGGAAGGTGCAAGAAAGACAATATTCTGTGGTTGATCATCTAAACAAAAACCCTGCTCAGATATCCATTCTATCACTACTACAGAATTTTTAGACTCATAGGAATGCCTTAATGGCAGTGTTGAGCGAAGCTTACGTTCCCAACAACATCACCAGTAGAGAGATGGCCAACATGGTAGGGCAAGTACTGGAAAGCCACAAGATCACTTTTCATGAAGAAGAGTTGCCACAAGATCACTTTTCATGAAGAAGAGTTGTCACCAGAAGGGTTGAGTCATAATAGGGCATTGCACATCACAGTACAATTCAAAGACAAATTCACCGCCAAGGTATTGATAGATTGGGGTTCAAGTCTCAACATCTGTCCATTAACCACTTTGGAAAGGTTGGGTAAGGATTTCCATGAGATACGAGAAGGGAGTATGAATGTAAAAGCATTTGATGGGTCTCATAGGGCCACAATTGGAGAAATCAACCTTTGTTTGCAGATGGGACCGACTTGGTTTGATGTTGAATTTCAAGTATTGGACATATCTGCTACGTACAATCCGTTCTTGGGACGACCTTGGATACATGTTGCTGGAGTTATAGCTTCTACGCTACACCAGGCCGTAAAGTTAGAATGGAATCATCAGGAAGTGATCATTTATAGAGACGACAATAATCCCATTTACACCAATCACACCATTCCGATTGTCGAGAATAGAAGGAAGTTGGGTGGAGAGATGTACCATCACATCAAGCATGTCAATGAATCGGAAAAGACAAGTGATGGAGTAATAAGATTGAAAACATACTGTTATGGATAGGGTATGAACCCGGTAAAGGTTTCGGCAAGAATCTTTAGGGTATCACTAAGCCAATACAATCAAAACATCACGGTACAACCTTTGGACTTGGATACCAGTACACCTTGTAGGAGTACGACGATTGGTCACTGCCATGGCGTGATCCCTATTACCCTCTTGAATAGCCAATAGCGCACATATATCAAACATTTCAACAGACTGACGTGATATGGGGTTATAAAGAAGATGAGGCTTTAGCTAGCCTAAGGAATCTATTTCTAGACGATGAGGACGTGGACTGCAATGTAATAGTTGAGGAGAAGGAGGAAGACCTTACAATCCAGACCGTGGGAAAGAGTGTTGTTCTCAAAAATTGGACTGATGCACCATCCCGAGCCCATCGAGTTCATGGGTAGCCTGGCAATTAGCATGATCTATTTTTAAAAGCAAATTTTTACATTTAAGGCATTTTTAATATTTTGTTTAGACGCACCTTATTTTGAAATAACTGCTTGAGTTATCGGGTCGTACTTGTTTTAATGTTCTCAAGATTTATTTAATGCATTGCTATTTTAGTATTTATTATTATATTTTACATTTTCTCTTGACAACATTATTGTTACTTATCCTGATGACCAACGATTGTGACATGTAATGAGACAATGCAACATAAGGATAGTGACTCGGAAGAGATAGATGAAGAGGATGTGATACCTGAGGAAATTGTCAAAGAAGTTGAGAATTTTGAGAATAAGCCTAAGTCCAACCTGGACAAAACTGAGATAGTCAACTTGGAAGATTCCGAATAGCCAAAAAAAACCCCGCATAAGTATCCACTTGTCACCATCAGAAAAAGAAAAATACACCTGTTTTTCGAAGAAGTATGAGGATATTTTCGTATGGTCTTACGATGATATGACTGGTTTGAGCACATCCATAGTGACTCACAATCTTAACCACAAACAATGGCATGAGAAATTACCATTTACCTTATTGGGGTATCGTACCATAGTTCGCGTATCAACCAGAGCAACTCCCTATATGTTGGTCTACGGTACTAAAGCTATCATTTTCGCCGAAGTTGAAATTCCTTCTTAGAGAATTACACAGGGAGCAGAAATCAGTGATGCAGAATGGATAAGGAGTTGCTACGAACAATTGGCTCTTATTGACGAAAAAAGAATGAATGGCCAACTTTATCAGAATAGAATGTCCAGAGCTTTCAACAAAAGAGTCAAACCTAGACAGTTCACATCGGGGTAGCTGGTGTAAAAATGAATCTTCCCACATCTAGATGAAGCCAAAGCAAAGTTTTCACCCAATCGCAAGGGCCCTACATAGTTCATAGGGTACTAACAGGAGGAGCACTCATACTTGCAGAAATGGATGGAGAAGTTTGGCCAAAGCTTATCAAATCGGACGAAGTCAAGAGATACTTATTTACATTTCTTCATTTGATGTAAATGAACTATTCTTGACTTGATTCCCATTTAAGAGGGGATACATAGGCAGCCCTGTGGGTTCGGTCACATCTTAATAAAATTTCATTTCCCCACAACCAGAAATTGGGGCAGAATTTTGAGGAGAACCCTCAAAATTATAATGCAAAGAAGTCGCAATTCTCTAAAGTGTCACATTCATCGGTTCATTTAATTTATTCGATATCATAAACTTCTATGTTTATCAAATTCATGCATACTTTTTGAAAACTTTATTTCTATGGAAGCCAGATGTTACCCAGGGTAAGTCGAATAGAGTCTCCAGAGCAAAGCAAAGCAAAACAAGCAAGCAAAGGCATGAACCAACCTTCCCCGCAAAACTCACACTTTTTTTTTGGATGCAAGTACAATGAACATAGTAGGAGTATTCCCAAGTATACACGTATTGAAATCACTATCTTCATAACAAAAACGCTGCCAAACGTAAACATGTCTCCAGATAAGAAAATACTCTGCTATCACTCATTGTTGTTTCTTTACGTGAGACTAAGCATTGTCTCTTTAATTGCATGAGTCTAAGAATTGTCTCCTCTTCTTGCATGAGGCTAAGCCCTGCCTCCTTAACTACATAAGACTAAGCATTGCCTTACATTTCATGAGACTAAGCATTTTCTCCTCTTCTTGCATGAGGCTAAGCCCTGCCTCCTCAACTGCATAAGACTAAGCACTACCTCCTACTACATGAGACTAAGCATTGTCTCCTCTTCTTGCATGAGGATAAGCCCTGCCTCCTCAATTGCATGAGACTAATAGTTGTCTCCCATTTTGCATAAGGCTAAGCATTATCTTCCCTTGCATCGAGACTAAGACCTGTCTCCTCTTCTTGCATAAGGCTAAGCCCTGCCTCCTCAACTGCTTAAGGCTAAGAACTACCTTTCCTTGCATCGACACTAAGCATTGTCTCATCTTCTTTCATGAGGCTAAGCATTGCCTCCCCAATTTCATAAGACTAAGATATGCCTTTCCTTGCCTAATACCAAACGATACGATACTTGAAAACTAGCACTATTTTACCTTCCCGGAGCTAAGCTTTATCCCAATCTTATGCAATACTAAGCTCTGTCTTGTTTCTCTTATATGATCCACCATCATGTATTTACATGTCATGGGCTGAAATATCGCCAGATTATCCAAAGGTGTCATAGTCCGAAGGCATCATCCTCATAGCCTGAAGACAACATGTCATGGCCTGAGGATTTCTCAATACTGCACATCATTATTCAAAGGAATCATGGTTCAAAGGCACCATTGAACATAATTTCATGGCCTACGAATCACTTATCTCACGATTCATGGACCATGACATCATGGTCTAAAGACAGCATCCTTACCGCCCGAAGACCACCTTCATGGTCCAAAGGGAATTTGCATCATGTTTAAATTCTCGCAACAACCTATATATTTGCATGCATCGTGTTTTAAGTTTTGTAGGTAATTTCGGAGATAACTCTTCTTCAAATGGGAGCAACCTTCGCTCCGGTTTCCGTTCATAACGTTCACATCGTGCAATTATTTCAAACACAACCGACTCCCATCAATTACTCGCTTTTACTCTATGACCATTCAAATATCGGCCCGGTGATACATCCATAACATCTCAAATTCACATTTGTGACTTTACATAAATTCATCTGATACTATCCTACTCAAAAGAACCCTTTTCCGAAATACACTACCATCCCTATAACAACGTCATCGGTTTCGTTCACTATTAGATCCAGAACTACACATGGCCTGATTCCTGTAAAACCAGGGATATGTAGGCAACTAAGAGACCAGGGTGTGGCTTATATTTTTTACAACACCCCATTCGGGTCAAAATTGGTCATCATTTCTTTACCCGACAACTCTTTCATCCTTCCCGGATAAAGAGGGGCAGCTGTTGATACCCAATTTTTCCCTCATATATATATATATATATATATATATATATATATATATATATATATATATATATAAACACACTTTAAAAGTAGTGCACATTCATCATCATTTGATTTACAAGCATGCACAAGTATTTTTCATAATTATCCCAAAATTTTAAAAGCTTTAAATCAATTTATTTTTGCATTATATAAATGTCCAATAATTATTCTTCAAATTATTTTTATGATAATTTAATCATCTAAACTTATCATCTGCACCAATATGAGGTCTTCAATATTTTCAGTGCATTACATTTGCATTATAAGGCTAAATTGCTTATTTTACAAAAATAGCCCATATGCATGAACAATTACATTATTTATACAGAAAATAACTTTTTATATTTAGATAATGTTAAGAAATTATTTTAGTGCACAAATAATATTTTATTATTTTATTAATTGCTTCTACAAATTATTTATTTATTAAATAATAGCCCAAATTTTACCCCAATTTCGGACCAACCCTCCAGCCCAATTACTTCAATACCTAACCCAATTACCCTAAGCCCAAACCAAACAGCCCTTTACTAAAACCCAATCGATACCCGCCAAGCCAACACGACCCAATCTTTCTTTAAAATCCTGGCCGTTGAACGGCCCACATTTAACCCCACCCTTTTAGTTACCCAAAAAACCCTAACCCTAACCTATTTTCTCACCACCCGCCACCCCTAAATGCTCTCTATTTGTCTTCTCCTCTGAAGAAACCCTAGCGTGATTAACCTATTATCTCCTTCGATTACGACCCAAAAATGGAATCAATCAATGATTCCCTTACCTTGTTTACCACCTCTCGCTAGTAGC
Source organism: Nicotiana glauca (assembly GCA_026770625.1). Classification (NCBI taxonomy): domain Eukaryota; kingdom Viridiplantae; phylum Streptophyta; class Magnoliopsida; order Solanales; family Solanaceae; genus Nicotiana; species Nicotiana glauca. Next base: position 8,713 of record MU767365.1, on the reverse strand, counting down.
TACTCATCTATGATGTCACCTAGTTTTCTTGCCTAATCATGACAAGCAAATCTCTTAGAAATTGAACCAAATCTGGTTCAGCTCTTTGACCCTTTCCATTTGTGTTCGTTTATGGTATGAATCTCTGTATCTTTGCGATTTTTTACTTACCCTAATTTAGGTTTTCAAATCTTTTTAAAATCAGACCAAATTTGACTCAATTTTTAGTTGTTTGAATAGATTACTGTCTATGTTCATTCATTCTATGCAGCATGTGATTTTTACGTTTGTACTATGCCTAAAATTAGGGTTTTGGAATTTCCTCTCGTCCTTACTGATTTCGATTCTCTTCCTTTTCTGTGCTTCACTACTCTTTTCTTTAGGTTTTCCTTTTTTCTTCTTTATTCTTTGCCTTAAAAATGGTACTATTTGGTATTTTCTCTGTTAATTTACTGAACCCTTTGATTTGTGCCCTAAAATCGATCCTAATTAATTCCTGAATAATATTTTTCCTTATTTATGTTTGAACGAATTGTTCGGCATTTTTACTTTCTCGATTTCTACACTATATAAACCCCTCCCCATTTTCCCTTTTAGACAGACTTGGAAGTCATTATAACCTCACTAGATCTAAACTTTACTCTGTTATTTTTCATTCTATATTGTGGTCTTGGCCGGCTAAAACCATGGCCATTGAGTTCTGGGTCTTTTGCTCCTCATTAATGATTTAGAATACTGTGGGTTTTGTTCTTTTCTTGCATTTCTCGCTTAACTGGTGAGTCACTTAAACTTCTGCACTTGCATTCTTACATATCCCTGTTTTGTATGTGTTATTCTTGATGAATCCATGATCCAATATGCATGCGAGTAATGTTTAAGCATTATCTTTGTTAAGTTGTGTATGTCTTGGTGTCTTTGACCTCTGTTTGCTCCTAATGTTGCCTGTTCTAAAGTTATTTGAACCCTATTAGGGCTTATTTAGTTAATGTATTGACTCTTAAATGCTTATGAACATATTTATTCACCTACCCTCCCCTCTGAATCCCTGTAGTAGTCTGTGTTGAGCCTTTCAGTGTTGGTATTATGGCCCTCAACATGCTTATTTGATTCCATATCCCTTTAATATCTACTTGTGATCTCAGCATGTTTTGATTTGTCACTTTAAAGTGCTAGGCTAAATCTATGGCACAAACTGAATCATATCCTGTTAATTAGACCTCTATGACAATGCTTGAATGCTTATCTGATATTTGTCTGCCTTTCATGCTATCCAGAATCTCTGTAAAATGCCTTGGCATATGTGTCTGTGATCCTGCCCCATTGCTAATATGATGCCCTCTCCTTTCTGTGATTATGTGGTTTGGCACAATGTTGCCTATATACTTAGCAAAAATCCCAATCATGTTTCAACTTGTCTAGTGATGATAACCCTAGTCAATCCTGCAAATATGCTTTTATTATCCTCTCTTTCGCATGTGATTGTTTATGTGCTGAGTGTTTTTTTAGTCTTACATTAAGTTGGCTCTTAGGTACTGGGATTTGTTCAATTGGTTGCCTAATATGTTCACTTTGGTCACGTCTATTTAAATCCTTCAATTCATGTCCCTTAACCTTAGTCTTTTCTCTTTCACCTCTTGCTTTAGTTCTTTGAATCCTACTCTTGGTCGGCTGAAAGCCAAGGCTATTTAAGTTCTATCCTTTGACCTCTCTAGTGTGAGCACTGCTAGGGGTCCATGTGAGACCCTTGTGAACTCTGAAACACTAAGACGTGGTCCCTAGTCTTTTCCCTGAACTATTTCTGATCAATTTCTCTAGTGTGAGCACTGCCTTCGGTTCTTGAAGCCCTTGGGAACTCTGACACACTTGGAATTTGGGCTCTTCCTTGATATATGGGTGAATCACTCAACGACTGGTTAATTTTATATTTATGCAGATGAAATTTGGAGTTGTTGTGGGTTAAAGGCCTGGCCTGTCCAAGTGTATTTGGGCCTGTTTTAGGTTCCCTATAGTTATACTTATTCTATAATTTACTACATTCAATTCTGGGTCTATAATAATTATTTGTTAGTGAAATTGGGAAAAGGATTTTTGTATAGTTGCAATAAATTGGGTACAAATCCTGCCTATAGGTTCAACAATGTGTTATTGCATGTTCAGTTATCGTGTGTTAGAAATCATGCCTATAGGTATCCTATTATGTTCAGCCATTATATGTTAGCAATCCTGCCTATAGGTTCAATACTTGGTTTAGTTGTGGTAGAAATCATGCCTATAGGGAATTGTATATTCAAATGTGTGCGCAAAACCTCATTCACATATTGTTCTGTTTACAAATTATAGAAATCATGTCTATAGGATCTAAAATTGGAACAAATTGTAGGAAGCATGCCTATAGGTTTGAATCAACTCAATTTTTGCCCGTTTATTCATGAGTCTCCAAACATTGTGTTGTTACTCTCACTAGAAAACATGCATATAGGATTAAAATAGATACTTCTGGATATGTTTCTGCTATTGCCAATATTTATTATCGCGTAAAACACCTAGACATAATGCCTATAGGTTTAATCCCCTTATGTTTAAAATCAGTAGGAAAATCATATAGGTTTTGGAAAGTATAATGGCTTTTGCATATAACTGTCCGCCCATTAAATCCAAATTCATATAGAGATCATGCCTATAGGTTTCTGTAATCTTAACTATCTAAAATCAGCAACTATCTTTATTAATCTGACTTGCGTGCATTTGTTGTCTAATTGCAGAGGCCAACTTGAGCCGTTACTTTCTCTTAAATGAAATTCCAATGTGTTTTGAATGTCACCTAGCTTTTTGACATTAGCCTAAGTTAAGGTCTATAACCACCCAAAAATAAAGGTCCAAATGCATCTTGGACCATAGGCATGGGATGGGTAGTGCACGCATAGGACACGACTTAGAATTGATTAGTGCGGTTCAGGTAAACAACTTAAAGATAGTAATTGGGTAGAAAGAGATAATAGTCTGTTCCCACTGATTAATATGGGTAACACCCCATCTCAAGGGAGTTACGAAGTATTATGTATATTGTACGGGGTGATCCTTTAGTCTAAAAAACTTAGGAACACACCTTGCCTTTCAATCTATCATTTGTGTTTAATAGTGAACTCCCAAAATCCCTTTGTTTTATTATCTTTGATCACATAGACTAATTCATATAATTGAGTTTGGTCGAGACACACAGTTGTAGACCTCGAAGAGTGCATAACACCTTCTCTTCGAGGTAATTTCAAGCCCTTACCCGATTTTGGTGATGTAAACTGTTCAAATAAAGTTATTTGAAAATAGGTGCCCTAACGCACACTAATCTGTTAGGTGGAGACTCTCTCTCTCTCTCTTTTAAAACCCTTCCTTAAAAGAGTTGTCACGTGTCAAAACTCGATTTCGCGAGAAAAAAGGACGCGACGAGTGTCTTGCCTAACTTTGTGGGGGGTGGGGGGGGGACTACCT
>MU767361.1:0-14509 GCA_026770625.1 Nicotiana glauca | reverse complement strand
CTCTCACTAAACCCAAACGACCCCGCCTCGTCCCTCATCAACTAATCTGAGCCGTTAAGATCATTTGATCTAACGGTTCAAATTAATTGATTTAATTTAACATATCAAATCCCCCCCCCAAACCCCCTTTTACCCATTTCATTTCCAAACACCCCCCTTCGTCTCTGAAAGAGACGAACCAAACAACCCCAAAAACCCTAGCCGCCTCCATTCCCTTCGCCTGAAAACCCGGCGGCGCCGGCTCCGATGCCCGCCAAACTTACACCCCTAAACCGCCCTAATCCCCCCTCTCCAAATCCACACTCCGCTAACCTCGAATCACCTTAGGCCGTCTCGAATCTTCGATAAGAGAATCAAGCCAAAACCTAGCCACCTCCAAACGCCTCCATCTTCACACCATACCATCACTAGACCTCCCTCATCCCTAAACCATCACCGTCTTCCTTCGAATATCACTCCGACTCTTCAAATGACGAATCACAGAAAACCCAAGCCCTGAGCTTAAAATCCAGCAAAGTTGCGAGAACCTTTGGACTACATTGGACTTTAGTCGTATGTTTTAATCACTGGAAACGTGCGATTAAAGTCCACTTAAGTCCAAGGAAAAGGGAAGAAGGATTTACAGTGTTTGATCCGCCTGATTTCCGGGTATTTTCAATCCCCTTTTCTCTTTGTTGTCTTTTAGTTTTCGTTTAATCCCCGGACTTCTTCTCCTCCTGCTTCATTTCTGCTTCTGTGTCTATTTGAATTAAGCCAGTTCATGTGAAATTAATGCATCACAATGTTAATCGATTAGTCTGCCTGAATGTTCGAGTTTTAGAAAATAGTTCGTTACTTAGTCGGTAACAACATTGAATTGAATTGTCAATCTTTGAGTTCTGTTGATTTTCCAGTTTTAATTAAATGTGTGTTTTAGAACATTGGTTTCAGTTCACTGATCTCAGTAGTTTTTGAGTTTGTTAAGTTTGAATTGTTTATAACTGTTAATTCTAGTTGTAGGATTCGAAGGGAATTGGGAATTTGAAGAAAGGGTTTGAAAGTGGTCTAGGGGTTGATCTGTCAGGGGATATTAGTGGATCACTTAGTTTAATACATTGTTTAATACACCCTTAGGGTCAGAAAACAGAAGTCACATGGGCACCCTCTCACAAGTTAAGGGATTTTGAATAGAATAACAAGCTGCCCCCATACTTAATTGAATAGAAAACAGGTTGTCCATACCCATGTGCTTTAATAAAGGAAAAAACAGGTCAGTGGTGCTACTGACTAGTGTTTTAATATTCTGAGTGGAGAATTCAGGGAATATGATGGGCAAGAAATGGTTTTCTAATGGCTTAAGTGTTTAAACAGGTTGGAAAGAGGGCTTTAGTTGGGATATAAATGGAGGGAGAATTAGAGAAGAGAGGGAGAGTTTTTTTTTATCAGTTAAAAATAGTCTAGAGCATTCTGAAAAAGACTAAGAGAATTGAGAGAATTTTGAGAGCATTAAGAAAAAGAGAAAAGTTTTAAAAAGGTGGAAAAATAGTGAATTGAGGCTGAAACTTGGAACACAAAAAATTTTCAGAGTTTGAGTTAAAAAGGGACTGAATTTTAACATCAGAAATTGAGTGTTGGAGAGTTAAAACTGAAGAAATCTGCTTTCTTTCACAGTTGAAGATCAGTACTAGTGTGCTATTGTTTGATTGAAGTTTGAAGTTTCTTTTCTTCGAGTGTTTGAAAACTAGAAAACTGTTGTTTTCTTGCTTCTGGTTCTTTCGGATTCTGCCTGGTCTTGCTACTTGGTACACTACTTCGAATCACCTCGATGTACGTTCATTGAAGTTAAAGTGAAGTGGCCAAGGGATCTGTTGATTCCACTAATAAGAACCTGTATTTAGTTAATTTTTGTTAAGTATTTTTCTGTTATAGGAATGGTATATGTATGCATTACTAGGACTGTTCTTTTATAAGATCACTGATTAGCAATAATAATAATGTGAAATGTTTGATTATGGAACTAGGATTCATGAAATGGCATAAACATTTGTCAATACGGTATGTATGTCTAATTTGAGCAATTTGTAGATTGTTGAACTATTGGATGTATGTCTGTAGGAATCTCACAGTTATTAGTTTCATGCTTTGCTAGTTTGTATAATATAGTTTGAAATCACATTCAATTCAAATTGATAAATAGTTAATGTGGAGGATCGGTTCAATTTAGTTGATTGGTAAAATCTAGCTTTGAACTCACGAAAAATGGAATAGAAGTAATGTGAGGTTTGTGATTTTCGAGTCTTTTAGTAACAAAGATCCGTAAGTATTAGGTAAACATAAGGGCCATTAATTTTGTAGAATCAGCAGGTTTAACATATTTGAAGTGCGAATCAATATAGTAAGGCTAAGAACATTAATCCAATAGGCATGAGTCGAGCAAGACGAGTCAACGTTGAAATCTAATAAACTTTCGAATAAGCATTAGTAATTAAGGTTAATTCTAGTTTCCAATAGTTGTAAATAATTAATTCCAATGGTTTATTCATCTAACAATGTGGGTTTAAGTTAGTTATAAGATAATTAGCTTCTCTTGAAAATATTACTTGTCAATTCCGTATTTTTATTTATAGTTTCGATTTTAATAATATTCTTTTTCGTTAACAATGGTCTTAAGATAGTAACTAATAAATGACGACCTTTTTAAGTATGTAATTAATTAGGAATTTTCTCTTTTATTTTTAGAGACAAACTTAAATAAAAAAAATATAGTCATTCTAGGATTGCCCTTTTAAAATAACTGAGGCGTGCCTCGCCAAAAATAAAACGCACAAGCGACGGGGACCCCTAATTTTAGTAATAACTACTTAGCTTTTCGGGAGAGGCTGTTTAGCGAATATCCACGGCCTTCACCAAAGATAATAACGCGTTAGACTCTGTAGGCGCGATTTTAATTAAATTATATTCTTAAGTTCGGGTGCACATTTATGTGACCCAAATCCAAATCTCAACGGAGTCGAAATGTATCAACAACCACGGGTGCATTGATTGCGACGTGGTTCGAGACGCATTTTCACGACGTTGCAATTCTATTAAAAATAATAATAAAAGCGATTTAAAGTTAATAAAAGCACATAAGTTATAACATGTGTTAAAATCAGATATTTTAGCCATCTATAATAATTCAAAAGACCGTTCTAGAACCACGGGATCCGGGGGTGCCTAACACCTTCCCTCGGGTCAACAGAATTCCTTGCTTAGAATTTCTGGTTCGCAGACTTCATTTGGAAAGTCGAAAAATTCCTCTATTTGGGATTCAAGATAAACCGGTGACTTAGGATACCAAAAGCCAAACCTTTTCCCAAGTGGCGACTCTGAAATAAATAAATAATCTCATTTCGAATAATGTCACTTTAAACGGAAAAACTCCCTCACATCTACCCTCCGGGGTAGGGTGCGTAAAAAGAAGGTGTGACACTAGCGTGTCGTTCAGCAGTTTGAGGCCATGAGCAGCTTCATTTCTGGAAATATGACTTGTACGCGTGATCGAAACTGAATTTCGGGAAATTCGGAGTTGATTCAGAAAGAGAATTCTTATTTCAGAAGCTTTAAGTTGTAGGAATTAACTAGGGTTGGATTTTTTAGTAAACGACCTCAAAATCGGGATCTGAAGGTTCCAGCAGGTTCATATGATGATTTCGGACTTGGGCGTATGCCCGGTTCGGGTTTTGGATAACCCGGGAGCGTTTTAGCGCCTATTGTGGAAGTTAGCATTTTAGAAGAAATTTTATAAATTTGGCTTGAAATGCATTTTAGTGTTATCGATGTCCGTTTAGGATTCCGAGTCTATGAATAGCTCTATATGGTGATTCTGGAGTTGGGAGCGCGATCGGAAGTGAATTCGGAGGTCCGTAGGTCATTTTGGAATCATTTGGCTAAAGATAGAAATTTGAAGGTTTTTTGAGAAGTTTGACCGGAAGTAGACTTTTCGATATCGGGGTCAGAATCTGATTCCGAAAGTTGGATTAGGTCCGTGATGTTGAATATGACTTGTCTGTAAAATTTGAGGTCAATCGGGCGTGATTTAATAGGTTTAAACATCAAAAATAGAAGTTTGAAATTCTATAGTTCATAAAGCTTGGATTGGAGGTCGATTCGTGGTTTTAGCGTTATTTGATATGATTTGAGGCCTCGAGCAAGTCCATAATGTGTTTTGGAACTGATTGGTATGATTGGTTGGGGTCCCAGGGGCCTCGGATGGATTGCGGGTGGTTAACGGATCGAAAATGAAATTTTTGGAAGGCTAAACTTGCTGGTTGTTGTCGTAACTGCACCTGCGAGAATTAGGCTGCAGGTGCGGAGCCAAAGAAGCGGCCAAAGGAGCCGCAGATGCGGTTTTGGACTGGAAGATAAGGGAACACAAATGCGGTCATTTTTCTGCATATACGGGACTGCACCTGCGGTGTACAAGACGCAGAAGTGGAAAAAGGGCATCCTGGGAAGGACCGCAGATGCGGTAGTGGGGCCGCACCTGTGGAACCACAGAAGCGGTCAAGGGACCACATGTGCGGAAAGTGCTGGAGGCAGTGGGTTGTTTTAAAGTCGAGTTTTGGCCATTTCCTCTCATATTTTCTTGGTTTGGGCGATTCTTGGAGGGTTTCAAGGGAGGATTTTCACATCAATGATAAGGTAAGTTATTCCCCCACCTACCTTGAGTTAAATATATCGATTATGTATAGATTTTAGTATGTAAATGGATGAAAATTTGGGGTTTTGATAGAAAGATCTAAAAATTAATATTCTTGGAATTTGACCACTATTTTGAGTATGAAATTAAGAGAAAATTATATATTTGAGTAGGGGTGTGCATTCGAATCGGTTTATCGATAAATCGAATCAATTATTTGTTATCGGTTTATCAATTTATCGATTTCGATTTTGAAATTTTCCTTATCGAGTTATCGATTTTGATTTCGATTTTGTCCTCTTCGGTTATCAATTTATCGATAAACCGATAAGAAATACTAAAAAAATTAACTTTTTCTAATTTTATTTTACCCTTATTCTATAATATCCTTTCCTTTACCCTAAGTCCCTAACCATATTATTTCATCTACCACATTTAAGGAATGATCATATTTAAAGCTCAAGGGAATGAAGTTCAAATTAATGGAAAATAAAATTAGCCGAGATGATCTATTTTTTTTTTTTTTATACCGTTGGAGTATTGGTGGCATACATTTGATCCCTTACCTTAGTTTTGTTGCATGTGCTTGTTGACACAATTTTTACGTTATAAACGGTGTTCGTCTTATTTTAGCTTCTTTTGGTCCATATTATTTAAGCGTGTTTATAGCGATATAATTTCCGTGGAATCCCGTAAATTTTTTTATTAGTGTAATCGATAACCGAATCGATAAGCCCCAAAAATTGATAAATCTAAATCGAAAAAATCGAAACCTTATTGAAACGATAACGATAAGCATATGTACAAATCGATAATCGATAAGTAATTATTGATAAGGGTCAAAATCGAATCGATAAATCGAATGCACACCCCTATATTTGAGTTCGTAAAGCTATGGGTAAACTTATTCTTCAAAAATTTTGAAAATTCGGGCACGTGGGCCCGAGGATATTTTTTGTCAACTTTTCGATCAGGGTTAGGAATGATTATAAATTGGGTTGTAATGAATAATTAAGTATATATTAATGTATTTTTTTTAATATTAAGCCAATCACCCAAGTTTTCATCTCCTGTGGTGTTGGGGGTTTGGCTCGGACCCCTACCTCGTCAATTATAATAACAAAAAAGTACAACCGAGGGGGACATGAACCTTACCTCAATGGTGTCATTCCTACACTGAAAAGAAGGGTGTATGGGCAAAAATACAATTAGTATACCCCTTCTTCCTATTACGTACAACTTAACTAACATAAAAGTTAGACTTTTCATATCTAATTCTAAAGGATGGAACTTGCCATTTATCCATAAATAAAGGACCTTTGGCTTCTTTTGGAATTTGCTGGAAATTTGTGTGTATGATCCCTTCTGCTGAAGCAGCTCCATTCTTTGTGAAATAGTCTGCAACCTGATTTGCCTCACGATAACAGTGGGTGAGAGCAGCATTAACACGTTCTAAGATCTCAATAGTATCTTCGATCTCCTTCCTTAGATTGTAGTTGTGCAAATTTCTATTTTGAAGGATGTTGTGAATCACCAAAAAATCAATTTCCACCAAGAAGCTGTAGATTCTATTGTTGATACACCACTCGCACCCATATTTAATCACCCTCAACTCCGCCACATTGCTGCTACCACAGATGATAGGGATTGAGAAGGCCATGACAAATTCTCCATTATCATTCCTGAGAACTCCTCATATCCCTGCTTTGCTGCTTTGTTTGTTGAAGCTCCCATCACTGTTAAGCTTCAGTTTTCCTTGCTGAGGGTTTTCCCATAATACACTTCTCCAAATTGGAATAGGTTTGAGTCTCTCGAATAGCTCACAGTTCCTATACCAATCATTATGCGTGAGAATAGAGGGAAACTTCCTATTCATAGTAGCATTGATGTTCCAGAGAATTTGGGATTTCATCTTGTATTGATTGAACTTTTTACTATCCCCAAATTTGCATGATGTATAGCTTCTCCATATTTCCCAGTAGACAAAAATTGGCAGGATATGTAAAATCATCTTATGAACTAAATTCTTTGGTTTTCTCTGCCGCCACTGGGTGAGGACACCACTAATGGAACCAGAGATATGTTGGATTCCCAGAAGATTTCCAAAGAACCTCCATAAGCTAATAGCAACTTCACTATCAAAGAAAAAATGTTGTATATTTTCATATTGGGGGATACTACAACAATTGCATTTTGAGACAGGTTGATTGCCAAACCTCTTGATGGTGTCATCGAAAGGCAATTTTTTTGGGATCATTCTCCAAATGAGAAAGGACATTTTGAAGGGGATACTGTTGTGCTAAACTTTACCAAGAAAAGGATTTCTCTGTTTAGTGGTTTGAACCACATGCCAAGCAGTGGTGTTAGAGTAATGACCATCCTCGGTGAGTCTCCAAGTACCATAGTCCTTTTGATCATGTTTTCCTCTTGGGATATCACTGATATGTTAAGCAATTTTAATCGGAAGGACTCTTTCCAATTTATTAAAATTATATTAATGGATTGGTATTATTATTGGCTAGCTTTGGAGCTTTGTTCATCGATTTGAGTCTTCGAAAGGGCATGGAATGTTGGTTATAGATATTCGGAGCGAAGTGAGTCTCCTTTCTAACCTTATAAGAGGGAATTGTCCCCATAGGTGAATTAATTGGATATTTGCTCCTAATTGTGGGGGGCTACGTACGCACGAGGTGACGAGAGTCCGTGCGTAGCTACTATTATGCTATTGTCCTGGTAGTTGGGACCCAAAAGCATGCTATACTTGGATTATTTATGAACCTATTGATAGCTTGAATTGCTTAAATCAAATCGAATTAGTAAATGAATTTTTAAACAGATAAAACTTTATTTTTCTTAAATGGTTAAAAGAGGATTTGTTTTCATTGGATAATTACTCCGTGTGGACTTTTTGATTGACTGTCTGTGTGTTTATTTTTGGAACGGGCCTAACGCCTCGACAAATTAAATAAATGCATCTATGGTTTACGTCGTTCGACCCTCGGTAGTGCACAGTTTATTTTCTGTTGGATCAGGTTGTATGCCTCGGTATGATTTGCGCATGCTTGTATTGCTGCCTTGAACTTATTAAAGTTGTTATTGCTTCTTCCTGGATTGAGAATATTTGGATAAATAATGAAAAGAAATTTTGAAAATTTCCTATAAAAGAAATAATTGTTTACTTGTTTCCTTATGTTGGATTAAAATCATGTTTATAGATATCCATGATTTAACGTATTATTGGCATCACATTATTGGACCCTTAGTAAGTGTCGAAGTCGACCTCTCGTCTCTACTTCTTTGAGATTAGACGGGATACTTACTGTGTACACGTTGTTTTGTACTCATACTACACTTCTGTGCATTTTTGTTGCACAGACTCATGTGTTATTAGTGGCCTACTGTGCGTAGCAACACAGATGATACTGGGACTAGGTGAGATGCACTTTTCGAGGCGACCCGTAGCCAGCAAAGTCTCTTTCAGTTATCTGTATTTATTTTCTGTCCAATGTTGTATTCCGGACGGTTGTTGTATTATATTACTTCTTAGAAATTGCCCATACACTTGTGACACCGGGTTCTGGGATGATTAATTGGGTATCTTGCATTTACTTCCAAATACTCTTTTATTTACGTTTTACATATTTGTCTTTTACCAGAAAATTGAAGGAAAATCTTGGTTTTCAAAAATTGTTAAAATTGAAATTTAATTAAGTATTTTAGTTGGCTTGCTTGACAGCGGTGTCCGGTGCCACCACGACCCTTACTGGATTTTGGGTCATGACAACATGGTATCAGAGCATTAGGTTCCTAGGGTCTCACGAGTCATGAGCAAGTCTAGTAGAGTCTCACAGATTGGCATGGAGATGTATGTACTTATCCTCAAGAGGTTGCAGGACTGTTAGGAGTACTTCCCTTCTTAATTCCTTATCGTGTGATTTGATCCTTGGAGGCGTATGCCTTTAATTCATTCCTATTCGATCTTACGCGACGTGAACCGGTTGTTATAAATCGAGAATTGAAGAACCGTAATGGTACTACAGATGTGGTACGGGATGTTTCTCCCGGTATAGCTGATCGAATTATTATCGTCGCTTTGTAGAAGGATATTCTATTGTTTTAGCCCAGTAGCGGTACTTCTGAGGGCTCTGAGTCTAGGCACAAGTTGCCATGATGCTCATGAAGGATTGTTCCGCAGTATTGATATGATGGTAGGGTGTTGCCTACGTTTCAGAGCGATAAATGACTTGAAGGGAGGTTTACTCAGTGCATGATCTATAGATTCGGTATTTTATTTCCGGTAGGGGAAAGGCAATCGGGCTAAGAATGTTCAGATTTGGGTTGGTGGGGTAACAAGACTTGGTATTTTCGGGCGTGGTGGAATCTTCATCTGTGATGTAGTGTCGTCTTCCTCAATTGTGTTTGTTAAGTTCGCCGGTGTTATGGTCTTCTGTAATTTGCATTTGGAACAGGTTAATGTGGGTCAGTATTGAAGAAGCGACGGTTAGAGATCGCGGGGTGAGGTGGTTCAGGATTGAATCGGTGTTTCTAAATGTCGACGGTATGAGTAAAAAGATCTTCCAAAAGGTGTAAAGTTAGCAGCAATTGTGGGTTCAAGTGCCACGAAGATAGATTTTATTTAAGGCGGCAGCTGAGCAGTAAAGGATGAGAAAAGACATGTGGGAAGTGTCAGGCAGTGGCTAAAATTTCTAGAAGACAAAGTATAAGAGGCCAAGGGTCGAGTAGTCGATTAAGGGGATGAGTTTCGCCAAAGTGGGAGAGTGGCGGAGTTGCATATGGGCTTTGCAGTGGGATGACCAAGCACCTTAAGGAGAGATTAGAGTGATTTAAGAATATTAGTGATTGGTGATTGGGGTCTACGGATTTAATTTGAAGTATGGGCTATTATGCAGCAGGAGATTTGGTATAACGGGAAGGAGCTGCTTAAATAAAGAAAGATACAACATAACTTTGAATTGGAAGATTGTTGCCGTACATTTAATTGATGTCCACGAGGGGTGAAAGGACTTGTACAGCTAGAGAGTGAGCTCAGACTCAGGATGGGTTATTGATGTCATAGTGATTGTATCCCGTGCAACAGCGTTGGAAGATGTCGGAGAGTGATTTCTACAGGTGGGTTATTCCTGTGAGCAGTTTAGCAGCCGCGTGGTTGGTGAGGCTTCTGCGAAGAATTCTATTGGTTATACAGCGAAGGGATCGGTCGTGCGAATGTAGTTGATGATTCAGAGTATAAAAGGGGGTTTCTACTGTAAGATATCGAGAATTTTGGCGGTCTATTGCGCAAGGTTATATCAATAAGAGATTAAGAATCATGGTGAACTCCAGAGTTGTGTAATAGGGGCTTCGAGCTAAGAGGGAGAGTTCCACCGTCTATGATTGGGTTGCATGATTAACTACTTGTGAGGTTTTTGGTTATTAGCATATTGATGGGCTATTTCAGCAACGGGAAAAGACCAGAAGTGGTAATTTGAGCAAAGGAATTATTAAAGGTATGCTATCATTGGCCTTATTGGCCTATGTTCAGACTTGGGGAAGGATTCAGGATTGTGCCTTGTAAAGATGCGGGTTCCAAGGGAAGTGATTCTGCCAGGTGCTTCACCAAGTGGGTATTCATGTGCTAGAAGATTTATGGAATTGATTATATTCGGGGCCAAGTCAGAGTGGGTGGCTCTCAACAACGGTCCTAGTGAATTCAAAAGATAAAGTGTGATGCCTAATAATTTCGAGCCTATAGGTACGGCTAAGAATCAAACTTGATAGCACCCTATGAGAAGAGGCACAAAATGTTCTATGATGTTTTGCCTTGCGATGTAGCAATTAGGAGGTACGAAATGTTCGTGGGATTTGAGACAACATGGTCTCGTTATTCAGGGTCACTCGGGATGAGTGCGGATGGAGTGTGTTAAGTGTTGAATGGAGTTATCATTGTTTCTATGGAAATTAAGGATAAATTGGAAGAAGAGGGATTAGGTAGCCATAGTAGAATTGGCGTGTTGCTAGTAGTGAGTAGTTTTTTCAGTTTGATCGAGTTATGCAAGTGAATTGTGACGGTGCGTGCGAGGCTTGTCGATCGCCGTAGTTGGTGATATTCATAAAGTATTCTACTGTTGTGACCTGTTATGTGGAGGTGGGCCCCGAAAGGGCTATGGTGGCTTAGACCACTACTTAGAGATTTTTATATTCTACGGTTATGAGAATTCACCTATGTGTTGATATGGTTCTCCTGAAGTGAGTTAAGTGGAAAGTTTTATATGATGAAGTGTTAACCTAATAGTGGTTCCGAAGCTATGATGGAAGGCGTGTTCTATCGTATGTTGGCATGTTGGGTGCAGTGAGTGGTATGGAATTTGAAGTAAAGATCAAGGTAACAACTTGGTATGGACAAGGATGTCACGAGCTCGGATGAGCAGGAAAGGAGTTTCGATGTTTAAGGTAAGCTGGTATTGTCTTCAGCATCACCTGAGATCGGTGTTTTGTGAAAAAGGCTCTGCATCCTGGTTAATGACTCTTGATCACTTTTCAGCATTAGTGTGGCTGGTGGTATGGGGGTACGACCCAATTATTTGTCATGGTAGGTTATGGGAGTGTGTCCCATAGGAAGGTCGTAGTAGTGTGGCATGTAGCCACTTGATTGATTGAAGAGTTAAACCAAGTATGCAGATTGTAGTGATGTCATTAATTGAGAATTGGTGCTTGGAAGGCACACGGTTTATTGAGTTTTGGACTGTGGATGATTACTCCGGTTATGATAGTTGTTCTTATGTGTTATTATAAGAGGGGAGTTATTACGGACCTTGAAAGGTTATTCACCTAGTTCAGTGCGATCAGAACCAGCTTGAGGTCCGTGGATGGATCCAAATGGGAATATGGGCACTAAATCATACCAGATGTGTTCATTTCAGCAATGCGCTCCTTATGGAAGAGTAGTCGGGGTGTTATTTCGTCGCCAGCTATTTCATGTAATGATATATCATGCCGTGTGAGTTGTGAGACGGCTTGGTGAATTTCTTATGTGTTGAGGTTCCGCGTAGAGATGATGTTATGTGAGCAGGAAGGCTCTTGAGATTCAGATCGTATATCGCTCCTTTGTTGTTCTTGAGTGTTGTAGCTTATGGCACTATATGTCTCCCCAGGGATGGAATTGTGCACTTAGAGTGCTTGTTACCAAAATTCGGCATTTTATTGTAATGAGCAATTTAGCTCGATGTGCATCTCCTTATGTGAGATCTATGTGTGGATCGGGTGGCACGCCGACATGGTTATGTTGCTTGGATCGGGTTGCGCACCGTAGCGGAGTGATACTGAGTGTAGTTCCCCATGTCCGTTCTTATGTGTTCGGTTTCCTATTTTATTTGTAAGGAAACCTTATATTAGTTGTGCTCCCGTGTCGCATGTATGATTCGCGAGTGGGGTGTTTGTTAAATTGTATTGACTGCATCGCCTGTATGATTCGCGAGTGGTGTAATTAAATTTTCTTCTCAAAGTTTGCTTTCCCTTGTATCTCCTTTGATATGGTAGCCTATTAGCACATTGTAGCATCATATGAGACTTTTGGTCATGTCGGGGTGGCTTATTGCCTGAGCAATTTATACCGGGTGAGACGAGATCATTGAATTTAGGATCAGTACAATCTGACTATATGAAATATATTAAGGAGCTAAGACCATTATTGGTTCAGAATGAGGTGATAGTTCTTGTCAGGAGTATAGACCCAATGATTTGTTTATTCGGCAGTCGGTTATGAATTCCTACAAATCTCTTCCATCATGGCGGTATTGTAAGAGTTAGAATAAAGAGCTATGCATATCATGAGGTGCGTTGTGAGCATCAGAGTCATGGAATTCGACTAAATTGATCAGAGAATGTTATTCTAGTCCTATGAGAAAAATGGTGCAAGGTATGAATTCAGCTAAGATATGTAGTCACGTCTTGGTACTGCGTGTAGTGATTGATATGATGAGCATATATTAGAAACAGGTCGGGCATAGAATTCTGGATGTTGGAATTAGGCTCTAAGGCTTATTTGCTTAAATAAGAGGAAATATCTTCAGAATTGATCAAGCTAATGTGCTCAACTGAGTTGTGGTAGCACGGGAAGCTGCATGAGGTGTTAAACAATGATTTTAGACTACTTCAGTGTAGTTATCAGCACGTTCGAGGACGAACGTATGTTTAAGTGGGAGAGAATGTAACGACCTGACCGGTCGTTTGAGTCCTAGTGCGTTGTTCAACAGTTTGAGGCCATGAGCAGCTTCATTTCAGGAAATATGACTTGTACGCGTGGTCGGAATTGAATTTTGGGAAATTCGGAGTTGATTCGGAAAGAGAATTCTCATTTCAGAAGCTTTAAGTTTTAAGAATTAACTAGGGTTGGATTTTTAAGTAAACAACCTCAGAAACGGGATCTGAAGGTTCCAGCAGGTTTGTATAATGATTTTAGACTTGGGCATATGCCCGTTTCGAGTTTTGGATAACTAGGGAGCATCTTAGCGCCTATTGTGGAAGTTAGCATTTTAGAAAAAATTTCATAAGTTTGGCTTGAAGTGCATTTTAGTGTTATCAATGTCCGTTTGGGATTCCAAGTCTGTGAATAGCTCCGTATGGTGATTCTGGAGTTGGGAGCGCGATCGGAAGTGAATTCGGAGGTCCGTAGGTCATTTTGGAGTCATTTGGCTAAAGATAGAAATTTGAAAGTTTTCGAGAAGTTTGACCGGAAGTGGGCTTTTTTATATCGGGATCGGAATTCAATTTCGGAAGTTGGAGTAGGTCCGTGATGTCGAATATGACTTGTCTGCAAAATTTGAGGTCAATCGGGCGTGAGTTGATAGGTTTAAACATCAAAAATATAAGTTTGAAATTCTAAAGTTTATAAAGCTTGGAAGGTCGATTCGTGGTTTTAGCGTTATTTGATATGATTTCAGGCCTCGAGCAAGTCTGTAATGTGTTTTGGGACTGGTTGGTATGATTGGTTGGGGTCCCGGGGGCCTCGGATGGATTTCGGGTGGTTAACAGATCGAAAATGGAATTTTTGGAAGGCTAAACTTGCTGGATGCTGTCATAACCGCACCTGCGAGAATTGGGCTGCAGGTGCGGAGCCACAGAAGCGGCCAAAGGAGCCGCAGATGCGGTTTTGGACTAGAAGAGAAGGGACCGCAAAGGCGGTCATTTTTTTGCAGATGCGGGACCGTACATGCGGTGAACAAGACGCAGAAGCGGAAAAAGGGCAGCCTAGGAAGGACCGCAAATGCGGTAGTGGGGCCGCACCTGCGGAACCGCAGAAGCGGTCGAGGGACCGCAGGTGCGAAATTGATGGAGGTGGGTTGTTTTAAAGTCGGGTTTTGGCCATTTCCTCTCATATTTTCTTGGCTTGGGCGATTTTTGGAGGGTTTCAAGAGAGGATTTTCACCATCAATGTGTGACGAACTGGCCTGTTGTCACGTGAGTTACCGTCNGGAAAAGTCAACCGGAAGTTGACTATATAGTTAGGAGGCTCGGATGTGAATTTCGGTGATTTGGTTAGCTCCGGGAGGTGATTTGTGGCTTAGGGGTGCGATCGGAATTGATTTTGGAGGCTCGGTGTAGAATTTGGCTTGAATTCGCGAAGTTTGAATTTTGGCGAATTTCGGTTGATAGGCGAGATTTTGATCCGAGGATCGGAATAGAATTCCGAGAGTTGCACTAGCTCCATTAGGTGATTTTGGATATGCGTGCAAAGTTTCAGGTCATTCGGACGTCGTTTGATCGGGTTTTTGATCTAATGCGTGTTTCGGAAGCTTTGAAGAAACTTAGGCTTGAATCCGACGTGAATTGATGATTTTAGTGTTGTTCGAT
>MU767360.1:18946-40732 GCA_026770625.1 Nicotiana glauca | reverse complement strand
TTTAAACAACTAAGAATTTAAAGCACAAAGTTTAGTTGATCTAAAATTTCTAAATATTAGGAAATAATTTTAAATATCGATTTTGTCCAATATGAACTCTTCTTTAAAGGGATAAAAAAGGCGAACGACATTTCACTAAGGGCCTTCGTGCTTTTAATATAGTATAGATTAACGTCTTTGTAGATATGATTAAGGACGGAGTAATTAGTATATATAGATTATAGGTTTCGTAAACTCAATAACTTTAGTCCAAACCTTATTATTTGCTCTAAAAATTCATTGATTTTAAACAAGCAAGGAGAATGAAAATATAATACTATTCAGTTACCCAAGCGAAATTAAGAGCTGAGTAGTAGACCCACTTAATTTATTTCGGTTAAAGGTTCTTACTTTATTATAAATGTCCGCTTGACTGGCCAAGCAAGGAGAAATTAAGAGTTGAATAAGTCCAAAACTTTTTATAACAGAAATTTCATAAAAGAGTTAACTCAAAATAAAAGTGCAAAAAAGATAGCCTGACATCGGGGTGTCACTAAGTCATGAGCATCTAAAACCAGTCTAGAATTAGAGTTTACAATATTCCACCAAATACCAAAACAGAAAGAAAAAATAACAATAGAAGGAGAGACAAGGGTTGCGGCGACAACTACCTTGTATGCCTCCGATAGCCAAATGCGCACGAACTCAATAATCTATGCGACCGGCTCACCTAGATCTGCACATAAGGTGCAGGGAGTAACGTGAGTACTTCGAACTCAGTAAGTAACCAAAAAAAATAAGGAACTGAGAATCAATGACGAGCTATTCAAATACAGTTTATTTCAGTAAGCCTCAATAAAGAATAGACATGATTTCAAATCTAGCAGTTTAAGTCAAATCAGTTCGTGATCAAGTAAACCAAATATCAAGTCTTTCAGAAATTGCACAATAAGAACAGATAAAAGCTAAGTGTAACAGATAATCGAAAGCAAGTACATCCTCTCAAGACCTAAATCACTCAACTCGTCTCAACACCTCAATCACTCGGCTCTCAGCCCTCAATACTTACACTCAATAGGTACATGCGCTCATTGGAGGTGTACAGATTCTGGAGGGGCTCCTTCGTCTCAAATGTCATATCGATGCAGCGTGCAACCCGATCCAATATATAAATAGCCATAAGACTCGTTACGGCGTGCAACCCGATCCAACATAGATAGATAGCCCGAAGGCTTGTTGTGGCGTGCAACCCGATCCATATACACTCACATAGCTCATAGTTTCGGCGTGCAACCTGATCCATATACACTCACGTAGCTCACATCTCAACACTAAGGCCCTATCTCAATCACCAACCTCTCTAGTGTGACGACCCAAAGGGTCATCACCTGTTTCCTAGTCATTTCCGTGCTTCTGAGGTCTTGAAAGCCTCATTTTTCGGTTGCCTCGATTTGTGTACGCAATCCGGGCGCGTAGCCGGAAATCTTAGATATGAATTATGTGAGAAATTATTTTCTAAAAATAATTAAGGAAATTTGAAATGAAATTTGATTAAAAGACAGTGGTATCAGGGTCGTATTTTGGTTCTGACGCCCGGTACAAGTCTTATATATGGTTTCAGTGCTTTCTGTAAAGTTTGGTTGAATCCGGACGTCGTTTGACATGTTTTGGACTAAAAACTCTAAAATTGATGTTTATGAAAATTGAAAAGAAATCACGAGTCTTGAGGCCTAATTTGATGTTTATGATGTTGTTTTGGTGATTTGGTCGCACTGATGATTTTGTAGGATGGTTTTGAGGTTATGTGTATGTTCGGTTGTGAGCCCCGAGAGCTTGGGTGAATTTCGAGTAGGTTCTGAGAGGTCTTAGATATAAAAATAACAGATGTTCCAGGTTCAGGAGGAATTGTAGGCTCCAGCGTGCCCGTGGTCGCCTTATCGCGGTCCGCGGCCGTGATCACCTTAGCGTGGTCTGCGGTGGAAGCTGCGCGGCTGCGGTCATCCATGCGTGGTACGCGTAGATAACTTCAGAGAGCCAGTATTTTTCCAAGTCAACTAGCGTGGCCGAGTTCCCCTTTGTGCGGTCCGCTCTGGAAGATTCAGATAGTTGTATTTTTGTCCAGTTCTTCAGCGAGGCCGTGGTCCATTTTTGTGCGGTCCGCGCTGGGTCTTCCGGGGGTATATATAGTTGGGAATTTCAGTTATTTTTTACTTTTTCAAAAACCCAAAACATAAGAGGCAATTTTCCAAACAACTCTTCTTCCCCAGAACAATTAGTAAGTGATTTCTAACTCATTTTCTTTTCTCCTTAACATCCGTTAACTTAATTTCAACTTCAAAACAAGGATTTAAATGGGAAAATTTGGGTATTTTGGGTAGAATTTAGGTTTTCAAAAATTGGGGGTTTTGGACCTCAATTCGAGTTCCGACTCCATAATAAATTATACATTTGAGTTCATGGGGAAACGGGTAATCGGGTTTTGGTTTGAGCCTCGGGTTTTGACCATGTGCGCCCGGGGGGTATTTTTGACCTTTTTGGGAAAAATGATGAAAAAGCTATAATTAGACACTGGGTTTGATTTTGTGTAGCACATATTGATACTATGAAGTCATTATTGTATAGATTTGGTTGAGTTGGAGCCGAATTCGAGAGGGAAAGCAATTGTTATGGATTAATTTGACCGTGGAAGTTGAGGTAAGTGTTTGGTCTAACCTTAGCTTGAGGGAATAAGAGTTGAGTCTTAATTGCTACTTGCTAATTGTCGAGTACGGTGTATAGGCATGGTGAAGAGTACCGATACATTGGTGTCTAGCATGACCGTGAGCCCTTAAAATGCGATTATCATGATTTTGTTGAAATTTTCATGCTTAATTGAGGATTTCTATATATTGTAAGGAACATATGACAGACATTATGATTATCTGATTTCTCTAGAGCATTGTCTATAATGAAAAAGTGAATTATAAAGTAAGAAACGAAAGAAAGAGATGATTTAATGGTTATTCCCTTTCTGGGATGTTTTGGTGGTTGTTGATTTTCGCCCTTGCCGATATATTGAGTTTATTGATAGTGTTCCCTTGCCGGGATTTAACTGCTTTATTGTATTCCCTTGCCGAGATTTTCTTCAATTGTTTGTTTAATTCTTTGCCCCATATTTGTGACTGTTGTTTGGATGAGGAAGAATGATATTGGTAGATCGGGTTGCACGCCGCAACAGTGATAAATGATATTCAAGAATTGGGCTGCACACCGCAACAATGATAAATAATATACACATGGATCGGATTGCACGCCGCAATAATAATATTTGAGGGTCGAGTTGCACGTTGCAATAATGCTAAATGATATTCATAGATCGGGTTGCATGCCGCAATAACGATATCTGAGAATCGGGTTACATGCCGCACCAATGCTAAATGATATTCATTGATCGGGTTGCACGCTGCAACAACGATATTTGAGGATCGGGTTGCACGCCGCAACAGTTGCCGATTCAAGTGTGTTTTATTTAGAATATTCGTTTCTTGATTCGCTGTGAATTCTTTGGCTGCTTCTATCTTTATATTGTGGTTTCCTAATAGGAATTGTTGCCTCCCCATAACATGTTCCCCCTTCTGTTATTGACCGTTTACTTCCTGTATTTCTTTCCATTGTATGTATATATTTGAACTGCACAGGATTATCTGGTAGTCTGGTCCTAGCCTCGTCACTACTTCGCCGAGGTTAGGCTAGGCATTTACCAGCACATGGGGTCGATTGTACTGATGCTACACTTTGTGCTCTTTTGCACAGATCCAGGTTTTGGTCAGCAATTCCAGTAGCGTGGGTGCAGGTTTCTAGTCTAGCGTGACACTGAGGTAGCCTTGCAGGCGTCCGCATTCCCAGCGTCTCCCCTATCCTTTATATTTGACTGTTATCTCATTGTATCCGAGACAAAACAGAGATGTTTCTTTCAGACTCTGTATTTAGAGCTTCTTAGATGTTCGTTATGTGACTCCAGCTCCGGGGGTAGAGATACATATTGGGATTCTGTATTTCATTCAGCAATCTAAATTTGACATTTCCGCTTATGATTTTAATTCCGTTGTTTTTATTTTTATGCGGTTAATTATTAAAAAGGGACATATGTTTAATGAAAAGTTAATTAAGTTGGCTTGCCTAGCTCTTATTAGTAGGCACCATCCCGATCCCCGAGGGTGGAAAATCCGGGTCGTGACAAGTTGGTATCAAAGCACTAGGTTACATAGGTCTCACAAACTCACAGACAAACTTGGTAGATTTTGAGGGATCGGTATGGAGATGTCTGTATTTATCCCCTAGAGGCTACAGAGTTAGGAAAACTTCACATTTGTTCTTTCTTGTCGTGCGGTTCTGTTTCTCAAACACCGAATGAAATTCTACTCAGTTCTGTCGGAGATGGCGAGAACATGCACTTCTTCATCTACTGCTCAACAGTCCGAGTCCCCAGCAGCAGCCCTAGTGGCGGAGCCTCAGATTGATTTTGAGGAGGAGGTTCCAGTCCCAGCAATCCTGGTGGGCCCAGCTCAGGTCCCAGAGGGATTCATTGCCACCCCAGTTCTTTAGGACGCTCTAGTCCGATTGGTAGGCCTCATAGAGAGTGTCATTCGAGCGGGTTTATTTCCAGTGGTTCAGCCAGCGGTGGCAGGTCAGCCGGGTATAGTGGCTCAGGCAGGGAGTGAGATCACTTTTCAGGAGGCAACCAATGTGGGCCGTAGAGTTGAGATAGTTCTGCCATAGGGAGGTAGTCATGGGTCGGATAAGAGGCCCCGTCATGCAGGCAGATTCAGTCGTACCTCGTCTGGAGGTAGAGGTTCTTATGGTAGAGGTCATCCTCCTAGGGCCTTTCGGTCAGCTATCCAGGTCACTCATGGCACTTCATGTGGTCATTCAGGTCGACAGGGGCAATCTCAGTTTCCTCAGCTACAACATTTGCATGGATGTTATGAGTGTGGTGAGTATGGTCACATCAGGAGGGCTTGCCCAAGGTTGAGGGGTGCTCAGTCGTAGCAGCCGAGGTCTTGCCACGCTTGTGGCAACACAAGGCACAATGTCAGATATTGCCCTCGAGTTTATGGCAGCTCTCAGCATCAGAGTTCTCATGCTATAGTTCAAGCACTAGAGGTTCCACAACCTGCCCACCCTGCTAGAGGTGGTGGAAGAGGTCATAGAGGTGGAGGTAGAGGTTATAGAGGTGGAGCTCAGACCGCCAGGGGCGGAGGTCAGCTAGCAGCAAATCGACCTAGGGATACAATTTAGGGTGGTGGGGCCCAGCCCCGTTGTTATGCTCTTCAGGCTAGGCCCGAGGCTAAGGCTTCAAATGCAGTCAACACATGTACGATTCTGGTTTGTGATCGAGATGCTTCGGTACTATTTGATTCAGGGTCTACGTATTCATATGTTTCATCTTATTTCGCACCATGCTTGGTCATGCCTAGTGATGCTTTGGGTATTTCGGTATATGTGTCTACACCGGTGGGTGACTCTATCGTGGTCGACCGAGTCCATCGTTCGTGCGTTATAGTGATTGGGGTCTTGAGACCCGTGTAGACTTGTTGCTCTTAGATATTTTTGACTTAGATATCGTATTGGGTATAGATTGGCTATCACCCTATCACGCTATCTTGGACTGCCATGCCAAGAATGTAACCTTAGCGTTGCCGGATATGCCTTGTTTAGAGTGGAGAGGCACCCCAGGTTATTCTACCCACAACGTTATTTCGTAAGTGAAGGCTCGACGTATGGCCGCGAAGGGGTGTCTGTACTATTTGGCCTATGTTCGTGATTCTAGTCCCGAGGTTCTTCCCATAGATTCTGTGCCTATTGTTAGGGAGTTTCCCAATTTTTTCCTTTCAGACCTGCCGGGCATGCCACCTGACTGGGACATTGATTTCGGTATTGATTTGGCTTCAGGCACCTAGCCCATTTCTATCCCGCCATATCGTATGGCCCCGCTGGAGTTGAGGAAAATAAAGGACCAATTACAGGATTTGCTATGGAAGGGTTTCATTAGACCCAGTGTTTCAACTTGGGGCGCGCCAGTGTTATTCGTCAAGAAGAAGGACGGATCAATAAGGATATGTATAGATTACCGGTAGTTGAACAAGGTAACAATTAAGAATAAGTATCCACTACCGAGGATTGATGATTTGTTCGACCAGCTTCAGGGTCCCAGGGTATTCTCCAAGATTGACTTGAGATCTGGCTACCATTAGTTGAGGATTAGGGCATCTGATGTCCCTAAGACAACTAACCGCACTCAGTATGTGCATTATGAGTTCCTAGTCATGTCATTGGGTTGACCAATGCCCCAGCAACATTTACATAGTTGATGAACCGAGTGTTCAGGCCATATTTGGACATGTTTGTGATAGTCTTTCTTGATGAAATTTTGGTGTACTCTCGCTGCCAGGAGGATCACAAGAAGCACCTTAGAGTGGTTCTTCAAACTGTGAGGGATAGTCAGTTTTATGCCAAGTTCTCCAAGTGTGAGTTCTGGCTAAGTTCAGCTGCATTTCTGGGTCACGTTGTATCAACAGAGCGTATTTAGGTGGACCCGAAGAAGGTTGAGGCAGTCAAGAACTGGCCTAGACCAGTATCAACTACAGAGATTTGGAGTTTCTCGGTATTGGATGGCTACTGTCGTCGGTTTGTGGAGGGTTTTTGTCTATTGGAACCCCGATGACCAGGTTAACCCAGAAGGGTACCCAGTTCAGATGGTCGGACGAGTGTGAGGCGAGCTTTCAGAAGCTCAAGACAGCTCTGACTACGACACTGGTGTTGGTTTTGCCCACAGGATCTAGGCCTTATACCGTTTATTGTGATGCCTCCAGTATTGTACTTGGTGCGGTATTGATGCAGGATGGCAAGGTCATAGCCTACGCTTTGAGGCAGTTGAAGATTCATGAGAAGAATTATCCAGTGCATGATTTAGAGTTGGCAGCCATTGTTCACGCCTTGAAGATTTGGAGGCACTATTTGTATGGCGTGGCATGTGAGGTGTTCACTGACCACAAGAGCCTTCAGTACTTGTTCAAGCAAAAGGAGTTGAATTTGAGGCAGAGGAGGTGGTTGGAGTTGTTGAAGGATTATGATGTCACTATTTTATATCATCTTGGGAAGGCCAATGTAGTGGCCGATTCTTTGAGTAGGAAGTCATCCAGTATGCGTAGTCTTGCTTATATTCCAGTCAGTCAGAGGCCGCTTGCTTTGGATGTTCAGGCCTTAGCCAATCAGTTCGTGAGATCGGATGTTTCCGAGCCCAGTCATGTGTTGGCTTGCACGGTCACTCGTTCTTCATTATTGGAGCGTATCCATGATTGGCAGTTTGATGATCCCCATTTGTGTATCCTCAGAGACACGGTGCAACGTGGAGGTGCCCAGCAGGTTACTTTAGATGATTATGGAGTTTTGAGATAACAGGGTTGAGTATGTGTGCCTAATGTGGATGGTTTTCGAGAGTTGATTTTAGAGGAGGCTCATAGTTCCCGGTACTCTATTCACTCGGGCACCGCGAAGATGTATCAAGATCTGCGGCAGCATTATTGGTGGCGTTGAATAAAGAAAGATATTGTAGCATATGTGGCTCGTTGTTTGAATTCTTAGTAGGTTAAGTACGAGCATCAGAGGCCTGGTAGTTTGTTTCAGAAGATTGAACATCCCAAGTGGAAGTGGGAGAGGATCACTATAGACTTCGTTACCGTACTTCCATTGACTCGGAAGATGTTCGATGTAGCTTGGGTCATTGTGGATAGGCTGAACAAGTCAGCGCATCTCATTCCTATGGCAGCCTCTTATTCATCCGAGAGATTAGCGTAGATTTATATTCGAGAGATTGTTCTCCTTCATGGTGTGCCAATATCTATTATTTCGGGCCGGGGTATGCAGTTTACCTCGCGCTTCTGGGGAGCAGTTCAGCGAGAGTTGGGCATACGGGTTGAGTTGAGCACAGTATTTCATCCCCAGACGGACGGTCAATCCGAGCAGACTATTCAGATTTTGGAGAATATGCTCCGGGCTTGTGTTATTGACTTTGGAGGTTCTTGGGATCAGTTCCTGCCTTTAGCGGAGTTTGAATACAACAACAGCTACCAATCGAGAATCCATATGGCTCCTTATGAGGCCTTATATGGTAGGCGGTGTCGGTCTCCGATTGTATGGTTCGAGTCGGGAGAGGCTCGGTTGATAGGTACGGATTTGGTTCAGGATGCCTTGGACAAGGTCAAGATCATTCAGGATAGGCTTCCTTCAGCTCAGTCCACAAAAAAGTGCTATGAAGATCGTAAGGTTCGAGATGTAGCTTTCATGGTTAGTGAGCGAGTATTGCTCCGAGTGTCGCCTATGAAGGGCGTGCTGAGGTTTGGAAAGAAGGGCAATATTAGCCCTAGGTTCATTGGGCAATTTGAGATTCTTGATCGAGTGGGAGAGGTGGCTTATAGACATGCATTTCTTCCTAGCTTATCAGCAGTGTATCCAGTTTTTTTCACGTATCCATGCTTCGGAGGTATCATGGCGATCCAGCCCACGTGTTAGATTTCAGCACTGTCCAGTTGGACAAGGATTTGTCTTACGAGGAGGAGCTGATAGCTATTCTGGATTGACAGGTTTGTCAGTTGAGATCCAAGAGTTTTCCTTTTGTTCGTGTTCAGTGGAGGGGTCAGCCTCCTGAGACATCGACCTGGGAGTCCGAGTCTGATATGCAGAGCCGTTAACCCCATCTTTTGCCCGACTCAGGTACTTCCTTCTTTTGTCCGTTCGAGGACAAACGATTGTTTTGGAGGTGGAGAATGTGACAACCCAAAGGGTCATCACCTATTTCCTAGTCATTTCCGTGCTTCCGAGGTCTTGAAAACCTCATTTTTCGGTTTGCCTCGATTTGCATGTGTAGTTCGGGCGCGTAGCAGGAAAGCTTAGATATGAATTATGTGAGAAATTATTTTCTAAAAATAATTAAGGAAATTGGAAATGAAATTTGATTAAAAGATTGTGGTATCGTGGTCGTATTTTATTTCCGATGCCGGGTACAAGTCTTATATATGGTTTAAGCGCTTTCTGTAAAGTTTAGCTGAATTCGGACGTCGTTTGATGTGTTTTGTACTAAAAACTCTAAACTTGATGTTTTATGAAAATTGGAAAGAAATTATGGGTCTTGAGGCCAAATTTGATGTTTATGATGTTATTTTTGCGATTTGGTCACACGAATGAGTTCGTAGGATGGTTTTGAGGTTATGTATATGTTCGGTTTGGAGCCCCGAGGGCTCGGGTGAATTTCGAGTAGGTTCCAGGAGGTCTTAGACTTAAACATAACATATGTTGTAGGTTCAGGAGGAATTGCAGGCTCCAGCGCGCCCGCGGTCGCCTTAGCACGGTCCGCGGTGCGTGCTGCGCGGCCGTGATCGACTTAGCGCGGTCCACGGTGGAAGCTGCACGGTCGCGGTCGTTCATGTGCGGTCCGCGTAGCTAACTTCAGAGAGCCAACATTTTTCCAGGTCAACCAGCGCGGTCGCGTTCCCTTTTTGTGCGGTCCGCGCTGGAAGATTCAGAGAGTTGTGTTTTTGTCTAGTTCTTTAGCGCGGCCACGGTCCATTTTTGTGCGGTCCGCGCTTGGTCTTCAGGGAGTATATATAGTCTGGAATTTCAGTTATTTTTAACTTTTTAAAAAATCCAAAACATAAGAGGTGATTTTCCAAACAACCATTCTTCCCCAAAACGATTGGTAAGTAGTTTCTAACTCATTTTTTTTCACTCCTTAACATCCTTTAACTTAATTCCAACTTCAAAACAAGGATTTAAATGGGGAAATATGGGAATTTTGTGTAGAATCTAGGTTTTCTAAAATTGGGGGTTCTGGACCTCAATTCGAGGTCCGATTCCAAAATAAATTATATATTTGAGTTTATGGGGGAAGGGGTAATTGGGTTTTGGTTCGAACCTCGGGTTTTGACCATGTGGGCTCGAGGGGTATTTTTGACCTTTTGGGGAAAAATGATGAAAAAGCTATAATTAGACATTGGGTTTGATTTGTTTAGCATAAATTGATACTATGAAGTTATTATTGTATAGATTTGGTTGAGTTGGAGCCAAATTCGAGAGGGAAAGCGATTGTTATGGATTGATTTGGCCGTGGAAGTTGAGGTAAGTGTTTGGTCTAACCTTAGCTTGAGGGAGTAGGAGTTGAGTCTTGTTTGCTACTTGCTAATTGTCGAGTACAGTGTATAGGCATGGTGACGAGTATCTATACATTGGTGTCTAGCTTGACCGTGAGTCCATAAAATGCGATTATCATGATTTAGTTGAAACTTCCATGCTTAATTGAGGATTCCTATATATTGTAAGGAACAAATAAAAGACACTATGATTATCTGATTCTCTGGAGCATTGGCTCAAATGATAAAGTGAATTATAAAGTAAGAAACGAAAGAAAGGGATGATTTAATGGTTATTCCCTTGCTGGGACATTTTACTGGTTGTTGATTTTATCCCTTGCCGAAATATTGAGTTTATTGATAGTGTCCCCTTGCCGGGATTTAACTGCTTTATTGTATTCCCTTGTCGGGATTTTCTTCAATTGTTTGTTTACTTTTTTGCCCCGTATTTGTGACTGTTGTTTGGATGAGGAAGAATGATATTGGTGGATCGGGTTGCACGCCACAACAGTGATAAATGATATTCATGTATTGGGTTGCACGCTGCAATAATGATAAATAATAAACACATGGATCAGGTTACACGTCCCAACAATGATATTTGAGGGTCGGGTTGCACGCCGCAACAATGATATTTGAGGGTCGGATTGCACGCCGCAACAATGCTAAATGATATTCATGGATCAGGTTGCACACTTCAGCAACGATATTTGAGGATCGGGTTGCACGCCGCAACAATGCTAAATGATATTCATGGATCGGGTTGCCCGCCGCAACAACGATATTTGAGGATCAGGTTGCACGCCGCAACAGTTGCTGATTCAAGTGTGTTTTATTTGGAATATTCGTTTCTTGATTCGGTGTGAATTCTTTGGCTGCTTCTATCTTTATATTGTGGTTTCCAAATTGTAATTATTGCCTCCCCATAAGATGTTCCCCCTTCTGTCATTGACTGTTTACTTCCTGTATTTCTTTCTGTTGTACGTATATATTTGAACTGCACAGGTTTATCTGGTTGACTGGTCCTAGCCTCGTCACTACTTTGCCGAGGTTAGTCTAGGCACTTACCAGCACTTGGGGTCGGTTGTGCAGATGCTACACTCTATGCTCTTTTGCACAAATCCGGGATTTGGTCAGCAATTTCAGTTGCGTGGGTGCAGGTTTCCAGTCTAGCGTGACACCGAGGTAGCCTTGCAGGCGTCCGCAGGCCCGCCGTCTCCCCTATCCTTTATATTTGACTGTTATCTCATTGTATCCAAGACAAAATAGAGATGTTTCTTTCAGACTTATTTAGAACTTCTTAGATGTTCATGAGTATGTGACTCCAGTTCCGGGGATAGAGATACATATTGGAATTCCGAATTTTATTCAGCTATCTAAATTTGGGACTTCCGCTTATGATCTTAATTCCGTTGTTTTTGTTTTAATGCGGTTAATTATTAAAAAGGGACATGTGTTTAATGAAAAGTTAATTAAGTTGGCTTGCCTAGATCCTATTAGTAGGCATCATCACGATCCCCGAGGGTGGGAAATCCAGGTCGTAACATCTAGTCTATAGGGCTCTCAGATAGAATCACATAAATTAGCCCAAACAAAGGTAATCACATATATCAACAAGAAACAACAAGAGACGGAGGTGTGATAAGAAATTAAAAGTATGACTGAGAATAGAACAACAAATAATAGCTAATTCAACAAGTATACGACCTCAACGAGTCCAAATAGTCATATCATAAAGCCTAATCATGGTTTCTAACTTGAATTACAATCAAATTTTCGTATAAGAGAGAGAACACGTAGTTAACAGTAACCTTTTTGGCTTAACAGCCACACGGGACAGACCAACTCACAATCCCTTCGGTGCACTCCCACATACCCCTCACTTAGCATGTGCGTCACCTCCAAAGTAGTTCCATAACACAATGTCCGATTTTTTATACTCTCAAGACCAGATTTGCAACTGTTACTTATCTTAATCCAAGCAAAATCCTACTCTGCAATGCCTTTGCCTCTCAAATTGGCCTCCAAACATCCTGAATTGCGACGATCAATACAATACGATCAATATAGGCTAAAAGAATCAATTCCACAAGAAAAATACTAAATTTTAGTCAAATCTGAAATAGGCTCAAACCTTTCCCCCAAGCCCACGCCTCTAAATCTGACAAAAGTCACAAAACCCGAAGTCCATTCAATCACAAGTCTAACCATACCAAATTTGCTCAAATCCGATAATAAAGTCCCATTCAAAACCCAAAAATTCTAACTCAAGAATACTTCATCTTCTTCCCCAATTATTTTACCCCAAATCATAAATTAGATGATAAAATCAAATATAGAATTATGGGATTTAACCAAAACCAAGTGAGAAACACTTACCCCAATCAACTCCCCAAAAATCCCTTCAAAAATTATCCAAATCCGTGGTCTCTAGCTCAAAATATGAAAAATAGGTTCAAACACTCTATTTTGAAATTTAATATTGCCTGCCCATATCCTTTCTTCGCGAACACGATAGGCCCCTCGCGTTCACGTAGACTACTTAGAGTGCCTCTCAAATTTACTGCTTACAAACGCGACCTACACTTCTTGAACACGAAGCTTTACCAGCTCAAACCATCACGAACGCGGCCAACCCTTCACGAACGCGTAGACCAAATAAATGGGGTTCCCTCTTACCTCTCCCCTTATTTGCGAAAGCGATACTCCTCTCGCATTTGCGGTGCACTCTACTTCTGAACCTTTGAGAATGCGTCCTCTCCTCCGTATGCGTGAAGACCATTTCTTTTGAACTCTTAGTGTCTCCCCATATTCATTTTTTTAGTGTCATGAGTATTCCTTTATTATTTTAGGACTGTAAGACTTCCTTATCATACTTTGGAGATAAATTTAGTATTACTATGGTACAATTAATTGATTAATAGTTGTTGATAAATATTTAATTAGCTGATGAGGATTAGGAGATACTTTGGTTGATATAGGTTAGTTCTGTTGTTGATTCTGATACATGTTAAATTTTTGGATAGTCCTAACACGGGGAAAACATTGCCTGATTTTTTCTAAATTCCTGTTAAGGCTTGCTTTGGGATCTTACAACTTAGTGCCGGTCATGGCCCTAAATTGGGTTTTGACAAGGATTTTCTTGTAAATACTTGGAATGATGTGTACAATCGATACAGCATGAATCGACAGATAGAAGAAGATAGAGTTACTCAACCACGGGCAGATGAAAGGTTAGGGTCTAGACACTCAGAATTAGGGAGAAGTTCTGGTAAAAATAGGTACGAGCCTTATTTTGGACATGCGGGGCAAGATTCTCGACCTAAATAAGAGAATGCGCGATTCGATTCAAGAACAAGGCAAACGAAAACGAGTTCTTCTTCTCGATTCAAAAAGAAATACGACACCCGAGGCAATAATTCCATCATTCAAGCAAGAATATAAGATTATAGTTTCAACATCATCACTTCTGAATTGGTGGTTGTTCTGAGAAGAATGAGAGACAAGGTATGATTGTCACACCTCGAGCCTAGGGGCGAGACCGACACCCAGTGCCTCACCTATTCTTTCGTACCACTTGAAACTAAGAGACTCTGAACATGTAATGTCATCAAATTAAAAGATAAGGTGCGATGCAAAATATAAAACTAGGTAGAAACTAACGCTGACTAAATGGTAACATAAAGCTGGGACGGCAAGACCGTCATAATTCTACAACTGACAAGCCAATAAAATATATGTACAGGGCCTACAAGCCTAACATACTGCACTAGCTAACAAGATATATCTACAAGCCTCTACTGGTAGATGTACTGTGATCGGAACAGGGCCCCGACCTATACCCATAACATATCTAAATATATATACATGATATACACCAAACTTTTAGACCCGGGAACTCCGAAGGATGGGGAGCTTACCGATGAAGCAAAACTCAGACAAACACCTACTGAAGAGATCTACCCATCAATCAGTTTAGACCTGCACGCATGAAATGTAGCGTCCCCTGAAAGTGACATCAGTACGAAAAAATGTACCGAGTTTGTGAGGCAATATATTGAAAGCAGAAATTGAACTGATAACATAATTACTGAAAGCAACTGGGGGTCAAGGAAAATCTGAAGATATGCTCATCTGCTGATACTAACTCTATTCTCTCAATATAATAGGTAAAATAGCTCTCCGGCCTTATAAGCCTCGATAAATATATATATCTGCTCTACCGTACTAGGTTCGCTCATAGGCGCTCGGCCATAATAGGCTCTGTATCTCGATCAACTAGGCTCGCTCATTGGCGCTCGGGCACAGTAGGATCGACATATAACTTTCCATCTGGTCAGAGGTTACACAATAAGGGCCCGCCAATCGATTATAGCTCGATGCTAAAAAATACTTTAATAATGTATATATAAACTCTCTACTCTCTTGACTGGAAGAAGAAAATACTTAATTAAATATGAAGTCTCTATAAGGCGAATATCGTAACTTACAAAACTAGAAAAATACACGTAACTTGCGAGACTAGCAAAATATACGTAAATTTCGGGATGTGAATTATTCTTTATAACTCGTTATCAAACTTGTGTAATTACGATATTATTCTAAAATGAAAGAAACGCTTAGCCTTAACATACCTGAAGTAGAAAAATATCCGGATGATATTCTTGAAAAAGATTGTACCGTACTCCTTTAGAACCGCAAAAATTTTACGTTGCTAAGATTCAAAAAATTCTCATTGGATATTCTTTTGCAAGAAGAATACTGCTAACATCTAACTCTGATTGAAATGTTTGAAAATGAAATTTGTTGTAAGGCTAGGAGTGTCTAACATCTCACTTTGTTTGGGAATGTTTGAAAATGAATTTTTTGTTGAAAGGGCTAGGAGAGGGCTTAACGTTTCACTATGATTGGAAATGTTTGAAAATGGAATTTTGTTGAAAGGCTAGGAGAGGGATAACGTCTCATCCCCCTTCTGATTGTAGAGATGTTTTGGATATTATAGTCTTGGAAATGTAATGATTTGTAAGTATATACCACCTAATCCAAGTGACTAAGCCACATAGTATTAACTTAGATATGCCACCTCTTTCATTCAATTGAAAGAGTCATAACTTCATATGGCATATGCTGCCACGTGGAGGGTGGGTGGGGGAATATTTAATCTTTATCCTATAATTAATAATTAATCAGGTATTATCCTACTAATCGGTTATTAACCAATTACTCGCATAATTAAGAATTATCTCAAATTACCTAGAATTTTATTTATTTTAAATATACTTTATACGTCTTACTATCATGATAATATGATACCTTGTATGGTACTAGTCCATAAATATCGGGTATTATCGCTCGCCCTATATTTTATCCCAAATCGACAAACTTCAACGAAACTTATTTTCTTTAATTCGTGTACCCTTTCCTTCATGGAACTTATTGCTTGTTATAAATATCATAAATATGCTAACTTTCAGATAATATCATCCCCGAGTCTACGTCAATTAGCTAAAGACAAAACTTTAACGTACGAAAAATACGAGATGTAACATCCTTCCCCCCTTATAAGCATTCGCCCTCGAATGTCTACTTTGGGAAACATTTTGCCGGAGTCTCTTCAATACACTAGACTAAAACCAATATGTACGCAGCCAGAAAACATACTATTCATGCTGTACATGGCCACTGTCTTTAAATAGCAAGACTTGGCTTCACACAATTGTCCGTTATAAATTCTGAGAGTCAAAATGAGAGCTTACCTGATGACCTACTGGCCTGAATAGAGATGTGCTAAGGTGTCCCACCTCGAGCCATATCATCAGTTTGAAATAGGTGGGGGTATTTAGACTTTATTTCTTCCTCTGCTTCCCACGTTATCTCTTCCACCTTCGTGCTTCTCCATAAAACTTTTACGGATGTTATCTCCATATTTCACAACTTGCGGATTTGTCGGTCTAGGATGAAAATCGGAATTTCCTCATATGAAAAGTCCTCTGTAATCTGTACATAATCCGTGGGCACCACTCGGGTAGGATCACCAATGAACTTTTGTAACATAGATATGTGAAAAACCAGATTAACATACTCCAATTCCGAGGGCAATTCTAACTCATAAGCTACTTGGCCCACTCTGTGAATGATCCTATAAGGCCCAATATACCGTGGGCTAAGCTTGCCTTTCTTGCCAAACCTCATCACACTTTTAAGAATATCCTGTCTTAACCCCGAACTCTAAATCTCGTCGTCGTATGTCAGAATATGACTTCTGATGACTCTGAGCTATCAACAGTCGCTCCCGAATAAGCTTTACTTTTTCTATGGTTTGTTGAACCAGGTCTGGCCCATGTAATCCAGATTTTCCAACATCAAACCACCCTATAGGAGATCTGCACTTACGCCCATATATATCTTCGTATGGTGCCATATGGATATTGGAATGGTATATGTTATTATATGCAAACTCGATAAGAGGTAGATGTTCATCCTAACTTCTTTTAAAATCTAGCACACACACTCATAAAATATCCTCGAGCATCTGAATTGTGTGCTCGGCTTGTCCATCAGTTTGTGGATGAAAAGTTGCACTGAGACGCACCTGAGTCCCTAGACCTTTCTGAAATAACCTCCAAAAATATGTTGTAAATTGGGACCCACAGTCAGATATAATAGATATTGGCACTCCGTGTAGTCGCACTATCTCCCTAATATATAACCTTGCATAATCTTCTGATATATATATGTAGATCTGACCAATAGGAAATGAGCTAATTTCATGATCCTATCGACTATCACCCATATGGAATTGAATTTATGATGAGAACGAGGTAAACCGGTGATAAAGTCCATGTGTATTTCCTCACATTTCCATGTCGGGATCTCTATAGTCTGCATTAGCCCTCTGGGCTTCTGGTGCTCTATCTTCACCTGCTGGAAACTAGGGCATTGAGCTATGTACTCAGCAATGTTCTTCTTTATATCGTTCCACTAATACACATCCTTAATGTCTTGATACATCTTCGTCGAACCAAGGTGAATGGAGTACCACGAATAATGTGCCTCTAACATAATCCTGTCTCGTAGCCCTGCTACATATGGAACACACAAATGACCCCTATATCTAAGAATCCAATCTCCTTTGAGTTCTAACAACAGCTTCCTCTACCGTGGAACCCGCTCCCTCAACTCGACCAGCTTTGGGTCCTCATACTGCCTCTCATTTACTTTTGTTATGAGAGATGATTTTGCGGTATTTTGGAGTACAACTCCTCCATTGCCAGAGTCTACTAACTGAACCCCCAAATAATCCAATTGATGAATATCTTTGGTTAATTATCTTTTTTCTGCCTATACATGTGCTAAGCTACCCATGGATCGATGACTTAAGGCATCTGCCATAATATTAGCTTTCCCTGGATGGTAGAGAATGTTAACATCGTAATCTTTTAATAACTCAAGCCACCGCCTCTGTCGCAAGTTCAATTCTTTTTGCTTGAAGATATATTGCAGGCTTTTATGATATGTGAACACATCAACATGAACACCATATAAATAATGCCGCCATATCTTAAGTACATGGACAACCACAACTAATTCGAGGTCGTGGGTCAGATAATTCCACTCATGCTTCCTTAACTGCCTTGAAGCATACACAATTACTTTCCCATGTTGCATAAGGACACATCCTAACCCAACAACTGAGGCATCACAATACATGGCATAACCATCTGGACCCTATGGAAGTTCTAGAACTGGCGCTGAGGTCAACTTGTTCTTAAGCTCTAGGAAACTCTGCTCACAGGCATCTGTCCACTAAAACTTAGTCGCTTTATGCATCAGCTTCGTTAATGGTGCTGAAAGAGAAGAAAAATCCTCTACGAATCTTTGGTAGTATCCTGCTAAGCCCAGAAAGCTATGAATCTCTGTCGGGGTGGTAGGTCTAGGCCAAGATTTCATAGCCTCGATCCTATGAGATTCTACCTTTATACCTCTATCGGATACAATTTGCCCCAAAAATGCTTCAGACTTTAACTAGAACTCACACTAAAAAACTTAGCATACAATTTATTATCACGGAGGGTTTGAAGTACCGCTCATAGGAGGTGCAGATGCTCATCCCCAGAACACGAATAAACAAGAATATCATCAATAAAGATTATTACGAACAGATCTAAATATGGCCAGAATAGTAACTCGAAGTGGACATATCGGGTCTTGAAGGCTGTCTTAGGAATATCTTTTTGCCGAACTCTGACCTAGTGGTACCCCAACCTCAAATCTATTTTTTAAAAGCATCTAGCTCCCTACAACTAATCAAAAAAGTCATTTATCCTTGGAAGTGGATACTTATTCTTAATAGTTACCTTGTTCAGTTGTCTATAATCGATACATATCCTTAAAGAGCCATATTTCTTCGGTACAAATAATACCGGTGCACCCCAAGGTGAGGTACTGGGTCTGATGAAACCTTTCTCCAGTAAATCTTTTAACTGCTCTTTCAACTCCTTTAATTCGGCAGGTGCCATTCTATACGGAGGGATGGATATTGGTTAAGTTCCCGGAAGCAAAGCGATGCCAAAATTAATCTCTCGCTTTGGAGGAATACCTAAAAGTTCATATGGAAATACATCAGCGCACTCCCTTACTACTGGAATAGACTGAAGTGTAGGTATATCAACATCTATATCTCTAACTTGCACAATATGATAGATTCACCCTTTTACGATCATTTTCCCCTCCTTCAAATAGGAACTAAACCTACCTCTGGGTGTTGCTATTTTGCCTACCCATTCAAGGACTGGCTCACACGGAAAATGTAATCTGGCTGTCTTTGCTCGACAATCGACTATGGCATAACAAGCTTCCAACCAGTCCATGCCCATTATTGCATCAAAATCCAACATCTCTGGCTCAACTATGTCGGATGAGGTTTGGCGACCACAAACTAACACCGTACAACCTTGGTAAACCCGTCTAGAAATAATCGATTCTCCGATCGGTGTAGATACCACAAAAAGATCACTTAGTATTTCAGGCACTATACTAAATTTCCCCGCTACAAATAGGGTAATACATGATAAGGTAGATCCTGGGTCTATCAAAGCATAAACATCGTGAGAACAAATGGTCAACATACTTGTCACAACATCTAGTGAGGACTCTTAGTCCTATTGACCTGCTAGCACATAGCTATGATTCTGGTTACTACCTAAACTGGAACCTCTACCTCTGCCTCGACCATTACCAGCCAAAAATTGAGACTCGTGCCTTGAAGTATGCATAGACATAGATGATCCTATTGCTGAATTTGTTGGTTGTGCCATACCTCCAGAATCTCTATTTCGGAAATCTCGAATCATATTCCCCAGACGTCCACATGTATAGCAAGCATCAGAACCGGCTCGACATTGGCCCAAGTGTCCTCTACCGCAGATGGCACACTGGGGGAAATGGCCATGTCTCCTTCGAACCTCATTTTTGCTACAAACCCGATGCTTGGGAGCTTTTACCTAGTCCTGACTTAGTATAGTGGTCATATCTATAACCTTGTAGCTGAGGTGGCAGAGGTCTAGGTGGTCGTTCGAAGTACTGGGGCTTCTAACTACCTTGAGACTGCTCCTGAGACCTGGCAAATCTCATCCTCTTACGCTGCCCTGACTCTGTCCTCTCCATATCCTACTGCCGACGCTTACCCCTTTCTATATTTTGGGCAAACACTTGAATCCGGGAGATATCCATACTATTCTGCAATGTAGCGATGGCACACGCCTCGCTCAACTCTGGACTCCAACCCTGCTATAAACATGTGGATTCTATCCCACATGGTATCAACTATGAATGGTTCATATCTAGCCACTGAGCAAAACTGAGACTTTATTCTCCAACACTCATATTGCCCTTCTTGAGGGATAGAAACTAATCAATTCGGGACCTGTTATATCTCTCACGGTAAGCGTACTATTCAAGGAAGGCATCTAAATAATTCTCCCAAATAGTAGGAGGTATATCACGTCCCTTGGACCTTTCCCATCCCTCGTACCAAAGGATGGCTGTATCCCGGAGTCGAAAAGCTGCTAACTCAACTACCTCTTTCTCCAAGGCATGCATAACCCGAAAGATCCTATGAAGTAGATCTATGAAATCCTGTGGGTCCTCTGTCTGATCTGTCCCTGTGAACTCTGGGGGACTCAAAGCAATAAAATCTTGGACACTTGAACTCCCAGATCCCTCAGAAGGTCCTTCACTAGCGGATGCTCTAGCCTGTTGCTGGGTAGCTACCAACTGTGCCAACAAATGTACCACAGTTCTTAAGTCCTGATTTGATGGAAGTGGAAGGGGAACTAGATGTGCCGTCTCCCTAAGAATCTCCTCAGTTAGCGGAGGAGCCGGTAATGGCTAGGTAGGGGTCTCTCCCTGGGCCTTCAATTGGGCCACATCTACTAGGGGTATCCTGCTAGTCTCCCCACCTAATGCTGTTTCTCTCCTCTGGCTAGTCGTAGTCTTCCTAGTTACCGTCATCTGTTCATGCAAGCACCAACACGTAAGTTTAACTCAAATTTTCTGTAACTCAATGCTATATCACGATTTAGATTTGAAATAAGGGTAACCAAAACCTAAATTCCCTATAGTCCTCTCCTTATATAATGTGGTGCGCCACACATCTATAAACAAGACCCTACTAGATACAACTTGTAGACTCCATAGAACAGAACTGCTCTGATACCATTTTTATCACGCTCGGAGCCTGAGGGTGAGACCGGCACCCAATGACTCACCTATCTTTTCGTACTAGTTGTGACTAAGAGACTCTGACATGTAATGTCATCAAATTACAAGATAATGTGCGATGCAAAATATAATACTATGTAGAGACTAATATTGACTAAGTGGAAACATAAAGCTGGGAAGGCAAGTCATAATTACTACAGCTGACAAGCCAAATAAATATACGTATAAGGCCTACAAGCCTAACATACTGCACTAGCTGACAACATATGTCTATAAGCCTTTACTGGTAGATGTACTGTGATCGGAACAGGGCTTCGACCTACCCATAACCTACCTATATTGTGCATTTTAATTAGGATTTATATTTTTGCATTTTTGCAATTAGGATTTAAATTTGCATTTTAATTAAATAGTAAATTAGTTATTGGAAAAATCGAAAAAAAGAGATAGTTTAATTCACACTTTTCAATTTTTATTTTTTGAATGTTGATAGTGTTTCCTTTAATTTGGTTTTTAATTGTTTGTGTTAATGATTATTTTGAGCTAGTTAGTTTAAATTGGTAGGATAATTTGATTTGGGTTTAAATTTAATTTTAGTTGTTTTTATTTTGAAAAGAGAAGTAATTTTGAAAAAACAAAAGAAATTATAAAAAAGAAAAGGATCTAAAAATTAGAAGGAAGTGATTTGGACCAAAACACCCTTTCCCCAACCCAAATACCCTTTTAACTGACCAGCCCAATGTCCCCCCCCCCCCCCCCAAAGCGATCCTGCTCCGCCCTAGCCCAAAACCCGGTCCCCACTCAGCTACCCAAACGACGCCGTTTAAATTAGAACCAATCCCAGCCTTTGATTTCCCCCTGATCCAACGATCAAGAACTAGGGGGTATTTCATATAAGAGTGTCCGAAATCCCCCCCCCCCC